>JAPZDX010000005.1:23333127-23345493 GCA_029783625.1 Naso annulatus | reverse complement strand
AAACACACACCTTCCAGATGAACCTATAGAGAAGCCCAGCACACTGTGACACACTAGTGGTCTGAGATTAAAAAAAACAGATGAGAACGGAGCGTTTAGAGCCATTAGAAACAGTCCACAGGGATTACTGCTACATACCCTTACCTCATTATTTAATTCTTTGGCATCATTTAAAATGACAATCTGACTTTGTAACATCATTTATAAGGTGAAATAGACAGAAAAGTGTAATATGACCCCTTTAACTATGAATAGGATGGGTCAAATGCAGGATCAATTTCCCCAAAGGGATTAATAAAGTTACTTCTTCATCAGTCTGGATGAACCTCACCCCATGCTTGCATATGGACCACTGAGGGTTTGGAGGATGGTCCCCTCATATCCAGTCATGATGTTATCAATCATTCTTTTACTTATGGAATGTTCCAAAAAGGTGTTTTTCGGCATTTCACAACTTGACTAGTCTTTTCTTGCCCATTTTTGAGTTTGTTTGGAACATGTTGCTGGCACCAAATTCACAATAAGCATATAGTTACAAACACTAATAGTGTTAATGAGGTAAAACATTATATTTATTGTCTCTACCATTTTCAAAAAGTGCATGTCAAAAATGGTGAGCCAATGATCACATTCTGTTTCATGTTTTATAAAATGTTCTGACTTTTTCTGGATTTAAAGTTCTATAAAGAACTCATGAATACAGCTTTCTTATTGAGCTTAACTGACCTTGCCAGGAATGCAGTCCCTTCACTCTTGCCTTAGTTACCCTGGCTGATTTGCAGGTTTGCGCACACGGAGGTGGTAGTTTCCCTTCTGTTTAAAAGGAACAAAAAAGGATCAGTTAGCCTGTTTATGTTTTTGGATTTAGCTCCATGCTTATCCACACAATGACTGGATTTTAAATAGCTAAAAAATGTCGGCCCTTGAGAATCTCTAGCCATCCCAGCTGGAAACCATTAGCCGTTGCCAGGGCAACAGTGCCGTGTTTGACAGTACTCGGCTGTAGAGTAGTGCATCATGGGTACATCTGGTTCTCAGTGTCCTTTCCTGGTGTGATGGTGGGTGTGCTTCTGTTTGGGGGTGTGGACTACATGCTTTTCAAAGCTGTCAGTTCCAAGATTTTCCAACCAAGACCCTGCCAGACCCGAGCTGTTTGAAGTTGGACATAAATCAAGCATCTCAACAGATGGTTTGATTTACACCTGTTTATCATTTCTTCCTTTTATAAGTAAAAACAATACACGGAATTAATTGATGTATTAACTATGACCTAATGATGGTAATAGAGAACACAGATGCTGGAAAGGTAACAAATCCTTTAACACCTCAGATTTTTTTACTGATGTCATTTTACAGTTCAGATGTTCGCAGCTGCTAATGTTAACGTTTCCCCACAGATATTTGGCTAGGATTTGCTCTTCTACTTCAAAGTAAAGCCGAGTGAACAAGATATTAATATTTTCACAATTTCCATACCAGACAGGCTCATCAGTCAGGGTGTGTCTACTGTTTTTTCCCATGTATGGAAAGGTATGTCTGCCTTAAGTCACATTTTAAGGTCACTATCAGCTTGTGTTGGTTTTCAGTTTTGGCTAAGACAGTTTCTAATGAAAGAAAGATGAGCTCTAAGAACTACACAACAAGACAGTTCCAGGTCCATCAAACTTAGTATTCATCCAACTACTTCAGTTACAAAATTCAAAACATCTACAAAGTAGCACTCTCACAAGATGAGGTACTTTAGCACAAACAACACCTTATAATTTATGATCACATATTTCTCCACTTATTTCTTAAACCTACTTATTTTCCCATTTACCTTCATCTTGTTCCAGCGTGCAGGGGAGCCAGTGTTCGTCTTTCACAGCGGCTTTGCTGCTTTGGCCGCTGTGATACCTCGACCCGCCAGTCAATAGCATACCCTGTTAGCCTAAAGCTCTTAACTCAGACCCTGTTTGTTTTATGCTGGTAGCTTTCTCTTTCTTTTTTTACCTCTCACAGTTCAAACCAGATTAACTAATATGAGCTTACTGACTGCTTTGAGCTTCAGCCAGATCTGGCCACATTGACACATTAGATAACCAACTGTTCCCCCCTGGCATTCCAAAAAATAGTTACTTGTTATGTTTCCAGTTAATGCTAAAAGGGATTAACATCACTTTATGTAGCATTCTTTCTAGGTTATATTAGACGTTTGCGTGTATTTGTTGTTGTTGGTGATGAAATGCATGGAGAGTTTTTGGTTTAATTCTTTCCACTTAATTGGCTTCAGTTTGATCAGCATTTCGCGCTTAATTAACTGTGTGTGTGCGTGTGTGTGTGTGTGCGCGCGTGCACGCGCATGTTAAAGTGTTAAGAACCACAGCCTCCTGCGAATTGTTTGCAGTGTTTGATTGTCTGCAGAAATGCACACAGTGACTCGTGCAGTGAAGATTCACAGTGGCTGACGACCGTTAACCTCTGATGATGGTGCATTGCGGAATTGCTGGAGGAAAGCAATGTAATGGAGCAGCAGTGACCACCTGCTTTAACATTTTTACTTGGATGTAATCTCAGGTGTCCTGGCCCGCACAGTGTCCTTGGATGAGCCTGCAACTCTGCCCCGTCGTCGCGTCACCAGCGAGGGCCAATACCAGAATGGTCCCGACGATGAGCCCTCTCCTGATGTCCCAGTCTGCTCCCCTGTTCGCTGTGTTTCTCCAGAGTTTGTCAACGCCATAGCCCTGAATCCTGGAGGACGACCCAAGGAGGTAGAAAGCATACATTTTTTTTAACATGTTTTCCCACTTTTTTTTTGCACGTCGAAATGTTTGTGTTTTTACATGTATTTTCCTGCTGTCCAGAGACACATGCACAGCTACCGTGAGGCCTTTGAGGAGCTGGATGGCAGCCCAATCACTCCTACACCCGCAGTTGGTGGTGAGGTGTTTCCCCAAACCCCCGCATTCCCCATCTCGCCGCAAACCCCTTACTTCAACCTGTGTAAGTTCCCCCTTTTGGCTGACAGAGGGCACTGTGGAGCTCAGGCATTCTTATCACAGATGTTCAGCATAATAATAATATTTATTTTGAAACCTAATTGAAGGCTGTCTTTTGGAAAGGAAGTATTCTTATCTTGAGATGTCCTATGCAATGATGCAGGTTCAATACCATCAATGTGTTTCTGATAATTTTTTTTTTTTTTAATTTCTTTTTGATAATTTCAAATACATACAGAGATCGCTGAATTTACCTTACCTTTACTCTACAATGGCATTTATTGTCATTCGCTTTTTTGTGGAACAAAAGAAATTTAGATGAACTAAACTCACTTAAAGGAAAGTCTTGTTATATACTGTAAGATTACATTATGTTTTGAAACACTTCAGCAGTTACTGAAGATACTTTATTTTGATTCAGGATAATTTCCCTCTTAATGTACATCATTTAGTGAAACATGTTCCGAGTAGTAAAATTTTGACCTCATTTTCATTTAGATTGAAATTGGGCGACATTTTTTAAGGGTCCAAAGTGAGAAGTTGCAGTATTCTGGCCTTGTGCTGGCTCTTTAATATTCATAAATGGAAATGTCTCATGAATACTGAGTCTGCCTCCTCTTAAAAGGATGTTTTTCAGTAAACCCAGGATAAGAAAAAAGGGATAGGGAGACAAAAAAAGGCCAAGTCAGTCCTGTCAAACTGATTTCCAAAGTTCATGATTAGCCTGCATCTTGATCACGTCATTTTTATGTCTACTCTATCCAGAAATAAGCTTTGTTTAATAGAAAATTATATTTAGGTTTTTCTCTACATCCACAAAACAGAAAAGAAATACATAGCCAAACCAACAGACATACACCAATGTCTGCGTCCTGCCATCTTCAAAACTCCTCCCTCCGTCTCACATGCACCTCAAACTAAACTGAGTCACATATTAGGTAACATTGTTTGCCAACTCTACCAATTACCTCATCGAGCCCTCTTGCCTATCTCCCCCAGGACACATCAATAAAAAGTGGGCGTAACAAACACACTACTTTTTTCAACACCCATTCTGCGACGTAACATCACTTCCTCCTTTCAAAGAGGGAACACTGTGTACATAGTGACACTAAGCAGGGACCTTGTCTGAGATAAACAAAGATGGCAGAAGTCATGAATTTGGACAAATTAAGTCGTGTGTATTTGTTAAGCATTTGTGACAAAACATATGATTTTCTTCATTGTTTTGTCTTTAATGGACCTGAACAAACTAATTATCTTATTCACAGCCAAGCACTTAGAGTTAACCGTTAACAGTTAACAAAGATTATTTTGCATTAATTTGCAAAACTTGATGAAAGTGCATGGTTAGCTGACTGATTAGTGCACGCAACACTAGATTTACTTCACATTCTAAAATAAATCACGTTGTCAAGTGTTCACTTAGTCTGTCCCCTACACACCACCCACGATTAAATGTGGGCCATCCAGGTTGCAAGTACAAAGAATTGATTTGGATTCTTTGGTAAGTGGAGGATGCACGTCTCTCTAAAGGAGTCCCACTGTCCCACAACGTCAGCCAACTGATCCCTCATCCTGTCCCCACTCTTTTACCGGAGTGACCCTTTACCCATCACTTATCACAGTTGTGCACTGCTTTAGCATGAGAGCTGCATGAGAGCAGCACCAGCAATAAAAGGAGTAACACACACACGCACACACACACACACATACACACACACACACAAAACAGTGTAATGCCATGAGCATTGCAAGTAATTAGTCATAAAACAGAGTTTTTGCCACATTAAAGTTGGGGTAGGCAGTTTATCTGTGGTGTCATTGCACTAAAATTCCATAGCAACCTTTCGGCATTTTGTAATTCAGGTGGTTTGAAAGGACAAAACTCTTCTGCACCCCTCCTTGGCTCTGTATGCTCTGTATTGAGGCTTGGCTGTGTATTCAGAGTGTCACAAGGTATTTTTAGCCAATCATGCTAAGTTCAGAGATCCTGTGTTCCTATTGGCTGCACTATGCTGTGCTTCTTAGCGAAAGGTGATGTCTGTGTGAGCTGATTGGCATTTGAAACAAGTGATGATCCTTACACTCTAAAATTCGCCTCTGTCGACAGCAGTGTCTGCAGGTGACACCATCAGCTGGCTTGAGTCGAGCTAAGATTGACAAGTTTACACTGCTGCAACTTGTCGTGAATCTTTGGTCCAAACTGGCCTTAAAAGGGAGATTGACAAGAGACAAAATGAAACATGAGCCAGAACAAAAACAGGGAGGGGGAGGTGCAGCTGAGTTGCTTCCTGAGGAGTCCTATGCTACAGCTTTTTTCTATGAGTTCTGCAACGAAACTTCGAGGTTAGAGTGGATGGTTAGTAGGCTTCGGTCAGTGTCCAGTTTCACTGGTCTGGTAAGGTGTACAGGCTTATACCAGTTTAATTGAATGCAAATCATCTAAAGCAGCATTTGTCGGTATGTGTGATTTTGGCAAATTGAGAACATACATCAGCAGCAACACATAATGACACCCAACAGCCCGACAGTGCACATGAATCAAACTCATTGCATTAACAACAAGCAACAGGATAACATGATTAACATTTTATGATGTCTGATTTGGCACAAATGAACATGAATGACCGCAAAACACACAGCCACACAGCCTTAAACTTTGCTATTAGCGTCAGGAGGAAGTGGGGTTTTCTAACATTAGTTACAGCCAGTTTAATTATCATTTCTGCACGGCATTAGTTGTGGAAGTTACAGAAACCTTGGAAAGCTTAATAATGCTGTGGCTTTTTCACAAAATAAACCATCTGTTAATGTGTCGCACAGCTGCAGTTGAGATGTTAGCTTTGGAAGTAGTGTCATATAATCTTCACTTCTGTGCTGTATCAGTTGGGAAAGTCCCTGAAACGTTGAAAAACTTGGCAACGTCCTGTCTGTGTTCATTACGTAACTCTGTGGTGTAGGTTAACATTAAGAAGTTTGTTGTACAGCTCCAAAGTATTTACTCAGCAACAGCTGTTTGGGTCTCAGCGTCTGCACGTCAGTGACGTCATGAGAATCTTAATGCTTATTGGCTGTCACAAAACACTTTGTGTCACTCAGTTCAGTTGGCTGAGACGTGCGACCCACACAGACACGGGGAAAAAATGCAAACTCCACACAGAAAAGTCCTACCTCAGCTGGGTATCGAATCCAGGACCCTCTTGTTGTTACATGAGTGGACCTGGGTTCAAACCACCGTGCTGCTAGCTTGAGTACCAAATGTTTCCTACATCAGCTTTAATAATGTGACCCATTTTGTGCAAATCCATGCAGTCGATGTTGAGGTACTTCACTGTATAGGAGAAAATTTTGACAAGCTGGTTGTGCATTAATCCCTGGAGTTCATCAGTCAATCTGCCAAATTTTAAATCAGTCCATTAAATGGTTGGAAAGACATTTCACTACAAGCTTGATGTAGCATTTAGCAGGTAAGACTTTTCAGTCTGAACCAAAGTAGGTGACCGTCTGACTAAATGCTGCCCCCCCGGCCACACTGCTAGCATAGCTACCAAAGAGAAACAACATACACTTTTATGATTGACATAGTAAGAAGTGAACCATTCTTAACACATGCAGACACCAACACAGTTCATTATGCGTGTAAAGCAAAAACAAAGACACACAGAACATCCACCATCTGACCAGCTGCCGCTCTCTGTGTTGCTGTTGTTGTTTGTGTTTGGGTTGTTATCACTTCCTTGTTTCACTGCAACCAGCACCCTGCTTGCCCTCTTCCAGCAGTCTTTATTATGAGTCATTAATGTATTGCAGTTTAATAATCATGCTAGCTATGTGTTTGATTTTGCAAGGGTTTTTTTTCCCCTACACAATAAATATGTGTTTAAGCTGGAGGGGAATAAAGGAGTAGTTGGCAAAATAAGTGCAGATTAATGGTGCAAGACAAATTTATTAAGTGAGAAAATCAAACAAGTAAATAAAGTTTATGAAGTTAAATAAATAAATCAGATTCATGGTTAGGATAATCATTATTAAAGGTCTAAATATGACTGAGGCTCTAATGGGCGACAGGTCTCTACTCTTTACTTTCCCTCTGGTGTTAGAGTAGCAGAGGCTGTGTCAAAAATTATTTTCAATATTCAACACTATTACCTTTGTGGCACCAAGTTTGACAACTGAGGAGCGAGAATTGTATCACTCTCATATCACAAGTTCCTGGAGAGCCTTTATGAGTTCAGTCTGACCCAGCTCTGCTTTGATGTCTGCTTGTTTTTGACACATCTTATTCTGCTGATGGTGGAGTGAGGTGGGGTCACATTATGACTGGTCACATGCATGTTTTGCCTCCATCGCAGCATGAGCACCCCCCTGAACATGTTGCTGTTGTCTATTAACCTGTGTTGATGCAAATGTATGTATGGTCTTGACAGCTGTTAACCTGTGTAATAGTGTATGATCATCAGTAGTAAAGGTCAATTTCAAAGAAATCCATATGGAAATTAAATTGATATTCTACCTTTTGAATTTTTGTTGGTTGTTTTTAGACACTGGCATAATTTTCTTAGTGAGAAATTTTCACAGAAGAGTCAAAAATCATTGTAAGACTGACAACAGGTAGTAGCTGTCAAGATGTCTCCAAGTTGTAATGCCGTGTGGTGATAACTGTCCCATTCTCTTCAGGTCGGTCCCCTCCTGGTCTCGCCAAGACTCCCCTGTCAGCCCTGGGTTTGAAGCCCCACAATCCAGCAGAAATCCACCTAAATCAAACAGGCTCAGGTTGGTTTAACACTCACTTCATCAGAAGCAGAAGCAGAATCAGGCCACATCTACACAACAACTAAATCCAATTTGTTACTGTTTTCCGATGCCGTTTGCAACTGAAGACTAAATGCAAACGCTGAACCACTTGCACTCCTCCTTGTGAATGGAGTTCTTTTTGCATTCCCTTTGATACACAGACTTTTTAATAACAATTAATAGAGTATAACAAAAGAAATCCTTCCCTTGCTCTTCCTCTGTTCCTTTACATTATTTTTTTCTCTGGATTTTGTCCAATGATGCTTCACAGATGATGAGAACAGTGAGTGTGAGGAAGGTAAGAGTGCTGCTATTTTGCCACAGATCATCATCGACATTTAATGTTCTAATATTCCCCACCTCATTTTTTTCTTTCTACTGTTCAGATACAGTCAACCTAAAAAAACATTTCCATTTTCTTTTATTGTCTGAAAAAGTCTCAAGCACACTCACAGCAGCAGATACTGTTACGGGAATGTTTTATGCCTTGTGCCATGCTGTTAGCAGACATCTATTTTCACAGTTTTCTTTGTTGTTTTGCACTATATACATCTCTGATTTATGAGTCTATCTACATTCCACCCCTCACCTATAGCCATAAGCTGTGGGTACTGACCAAAAGAATAAGACTGTGGGTACAAGTAGCTGAAATAAAATAGGATAAGGAGCTTGGTCATCTGGAGAGAGCTCAGAGAAGAGCTGCTGCTCCTTCACATCAAAAAAGATACAGCTGTGGTGGTTTGGGCATCTGATTAGAATGTCTCCTGGAAGTCTTATTTTGAAGGTTTTCCTGGTGTATCCAATTTGAATGAGACTACGAGGTAGATCCGGAACTCACTGGAGGGTCACTGGATTGTATCTTTCATCTGGCCTGAGAACTAAATCAATTACATTCCAAGCAGGAATTGTAAAAAACAAAACATAAACGTAACTACAAAATCCAAAGAAAATAACAGATATAGGCAGAGAAACAAAAGAAAAGTAAATGAAAAGCTCATAAAAACTTTTTTTCCCCCACATGCAGGACCAAGAAGCTATGTAGAGTCTGTGGCAAGGTCGGCAGTGACAGGCGGAGAGCAGCCCACGTCACCTCGGAGCCTTAGCCCACCACCTACAGTCCAACAGAGAAGTCCAAGTCCCTCGTCCCACACACTGAACCCACCTTTGTCCAGCAGCAGCCCCATTCAGAGCACACAGGGGTGAGTCAAAAACATTCTGCTCTTTTTTCCTTTTTTGTTTAGGGCCAGATCTTGGACTGTCAATTGCTCATTTTTGTACTTTAAATTAAGAATTTACATGTTCTACTCCTAGTGTTAGTGCTTTATGTCACACGTCCAGATAAATGGTTTGATTTGTGTACTAAAATTTCTTAAAAACACTTCAAGGTGGTGCTCAAAAACTAAAGCTGGTTGCTAAACTTTTCTCATTCTCTTTCAGGGATCGTCCCGTAGCAGAGAGCAGCATTAGCACTCCGTCCCAACCCACTACTGATTCTGGCTTCCGTTCCCAGGTTACAGAGAGTGCCTACCCCACTCCCACCCCCTCATATCAAACCCTGAATACCCCAACTTCTTCCTACCTAGATTCCAGCTCTCCATCCTCGTCTTACCTTGGCACTACTACCCCTACACTGTCTTACCTTGGACCTAACACCCTACCGGGGAGCTTTGTGACCTCAAATCCCAGCCCGCCCATGTCAGAACCCTCCCAGATCACGCTCAGCCATGGTAGTCCCCATGCACAGCACCGAACCAACATTCTTGATCACCCCACCCAGAATGCCATTCTTCAGCAACGCCCAATTGCTAATCAGGATGGTTCCATAATGGTCCAGCAAACCTCACCTGCTAATGGCTTTGAAGCGGGTATGGCCGGTGTCAGTGGCAGTCCCATCCTTGCTCGTCGTCTGTCTCAGGGAGCTCAGAACAGCCCAGTCCTCAGCAGACAGGCCTCTTTGGGACAGGGGTCTCAGCGGAGCCCGGTCCTCAGCAGACAGCCGTCCCTGGGTCAGCCTATGCAGACAAGCCCTGTGCTTAGTCGACAGCCATCAATCACACATCCCCAAGGAAGTCCAATTTTGGGTCGTCACCCATCTGTGTCGCAGGTTTCCCAGAGAAGCCCCAGTCTGGACCGTCACCCCATGCACAGTGGTTACACCACCCCAGATGAGAGACATGGCAACCTGTCACGACAGAGCAGCTCCTCGGGCTATCAGGGACCACCTACTCCTTCCTTTCCCGTCTCACCTGCAGGCTACCAGGATGGAGGAATGATGGGGGTGAGCATAGGGCTCCGGCAGGGTAGCCCGGCCCCTGGCTTCCAGCCTCAGCTCCCAGAAAAGCGGCGTATGTCGAGTGGAGATAGACCAAATGGAGCGCTGTCCTATGGCACGCTGAATGGGAAGATGATGTCCCCAGTGACTGGAGGAAGCAATCCCAGCTACTTTCACACCCTCTCAGACTTCTCAAGGTTCAATATGCCAGGTAAGGATGCAAATGGTGTACTGTGACAAGAAAACTAATTTTTGAGGTCTCTCCTGTTTGCTTCTTTCCCTCCTTTTTGAAACAGCCAAATCCAGGCAATAGCAATAGAGTAACTTGCTGCTCAAGATGCTGGCAGTCAGCTCTCTGCTTGTGTTGTGTTTCTAGTCCATTATAAGAACAACATCATCAAGCATAAGGGCATATTGCCGGGCATACTAAGCATACAATGCAAAAGCGAACCCCCATGTACAATATAGTTTTGCTGAACAGCAAAAATATTTGCATATTTAGAGCTTGAAGTTGTGTCTTCAGTGATGTTTATTGTTAGCATACCTTGTAATATCTTGGGTGATCAGTCTCACAGGTATTACAGCAAAACACAGCATATCTTGATTGTATAGACTGACATTGATCCCATCGGTGATGCTTTGTAATATTCTTTTTGTTTTTGTTTCAGATGGCAGCCCCGAGAGCCAGCTGAATGTCAAGTTTGTCCAAGACACGTCCAAGTTCTGGTACAAGCCAGACATTTCCAGGGAGCAAGGTATAATGTTGAAAGACTTTTTCCTTAACTGACCTTTAGACAGTTATTGCAGTGCTTGTCCCTCCCCCCGCCTATTTTTCAGTTGGTGATTGACTAGTGTGACAAAATGTTTAGACAATATTAGGAAATGTTCCACCACCAGAAAACTGCGTTTTGAATATCAGACACTTATTACCCATGCACTTAAAAAGTGGAGCTGAACATTTGTGGTATGCAATAATTTGGAAAAGTGAACTATGCTGCAACAGCTGCTTTCGGTGCAGTATTCCTGGGCTTGTAAAATAATGTTTTAATAATGTTTTTCTTTGTGTGAAACATGACATCATGACGTCAAGTTTAACAAATCAGCCCTAACGTAGTCACTTTTGAGAAATGCATTTACACAAAAATACACAGACATGCACTTCCTAATATATACACATCTCTGTACTAGTGTGTTTGGTTGTGAGGTCAGTGCCTATTGGCTGTCCCGTCTACATTTGCTCATGGCCTGTATTGGATTATATCATGTTAAATACAAGCACATGCTCAACTGCAATGACATCACACATGGAGTTTATACTTAGTGCCATGCACTCCCAGAAGAAAAGCCACAGCATATGAAGAGAATTAGGGAACATCTGCATGTGCTGCTCATCTCATCCATCTTCCTTCCTAAACTATCACATGTGAGCAGGCTGAGGCATTGAACTAAACAGTGAAGTAACGGATCTAAAGCTCTTCTTCTTGAACAATTGACTGTTTAAAACAAAGTGTCATGTTAGACGATGGTGTTTTAATGAAATACAGACTGACAGCAATTTTTAAAAGGGTCAAGATTTGACATATTCCTTTGCTCTCTGTCGTGCTTTTCCATAGTTCACCTTTATCCTTTAATAACTAAACTTTCTCTAACCGCCAAAGTCTGTTTCCTGAATTTAGCCAATGCAGGATAAAGGCTCCTCCATTGCCAATAACCCTATCGAACATTGTTTGTTGACAATGCAAGTACTGTTTTGCTCTCATGTCTTATTTTGTGCAGTGTGGTAAGTTATAACTTCAACCTTCACCTAGCTCTAAGCTTATAATACATCAAACAGCAACAGCACCGTCAGCCACCAATCAGACCATACTTAAGCGCAGTGATTTGTTGTGCAGTGCTAACATATGATAAAATGTTTATGTTCAGCAAATATTACTATTTTTATTATCTTAGTTCTGCCTGTTAGCATACAGACAATATCTACTCGGGACATTGTCCATAGCTTTTGCAGGTATTGGAGAATTTAAAATGTAAAGTGAAACTAGACGAGTTTTTTGGCTTAACCTTGTAATTATGATGTATAACCTGATTAAAAAGTGTAATAGTGGTTGAAAAATGACACCATTCGGTGCTAAATTGGTCTCCAATAAGCCCTGTTTTTACCAGGATATTTTCTTTGCCACTGGGGCAAGGGTTTCACAGAAAAATCAGTGATGGTCTCTGTACTCTCTGTCCTGATTGGCTGGTCTACGCTGTGCCTCTTAGCAAAAGGTGACATTGGTACTAGCCGATTTGCTCACCGTGCTCTGACTCATCTCCGCC
>JAPZDX010000005.1:23302436-23323836 GCA_029783625.1 Naso annulatus | reverse complement strand
GAATCATTTTGGTTATTGTTACATGTTTTGGGAGGAAGTGACATTTAGTTTGGAGGGACTGACATGACTCCAGTGGGGTGTGTGAGTCATTATTTCTTTTTGAAATGTGAAAAGGCACTGAAGTCTCTGAGAACTTTGTGACAGCATTGTACAAAAGATTAGAATTGACTTGTATGCACAGATTATGTAACCATCAGGGTTGGGAAGGTTACTTTGGAAGAGTAATAGGTTACAAATTACAAGTTACTGTACTTATCAAAGGAATGTAACTCATTATGTTTGATTACTTTTTGATTACTTTTCTAAATTTCAAATGAATATTTTCAGCTGTTAACCATTTTCAGATGTTTAAACCAGGCAGTGTTATTGGCAGATGTGGGCGCTGCAAATTCAAACAAGAGAACCAAACAAAAGCATCAGAACAGCATCAAACTCTACGACACAGCCTTGACTGGAAATGACAAAACAAGACACTGTGCACATCAAAAACATGCAAAGCCACAAAATGAATGTTTTTCAACATACAGCCTAACCCTAACCTTCTTACAGAAAATATTCAAATGTAACCTCCATCATCAACTCCTTCATAAGTAATTATAAATTAATTACAATTTTTTTCAAAGTAACTGTAACTGACTTCAGTTACATTTATTTTCTTATTAAATTATGTAATTCCCTTACACTGATACCCACAAAAACATATGCATAAAGAAACCGATACGGTCAAGAGCTATATGTAACACATAACATTTATTTTCTGATAACTTCCTTTTGGAGTTTAATCGGCTTTAATTTAAATTTTTAAGTTTTAATTGACGTTAAATGGTTGGACAAATAATTGTTGCATCAGACATCAAGAGGATGAGTTACTGCCATACTTTGTGAATGACAGCAGAACAGACCCATGCAGTCTAGCTTTAGCTGCCAAGATATCGCCGTCTCATGACGTCACTGCATTAGTCCATAAAAGTTTGAAATTGCTATAATAAAATTTTATGGACACCAATTTTCTGTACCCTGCTAGTTTAAAATGATAAAAATGCAGACCTTAAAAATAATTTAGCTTGCAGGATTGTGACACTATTAAATCATATTTTTACATTGTCATGTATTTTAGTTCAGTTGTGTTATGAGTGTGCTTTCTCTCCAGTCTTGAGAAATCCAAACTAATAAAGAAAAAGTCATAAAAAGCATGAGAATGCTAAGGAATGATGACATTTAAAAAAGGCTCTGTAATATCTCACAATACACAAAAAAGAGGGAGTGCAACTGCAAAATAAGATGTCAGGACTTTATGTTGCAGAATATCTGTACAACCATCACGGCCAGCAAGATAACATTAATCATGGCTAATGCTGACAAGTAATAAAAAGTAGCTTGCAACACACAAGAAGTCAGTTAACAGTCAACCTACTGACAAACACACTAATCAAGCAGTTCAAATGCTATACAAAAAACCCACAACTGCGAAATGAAATGAATGAAATCACTGCAGAGAGGCTGACTAATGCTATTATTATAACACTGAGTCATGCTGTTTTCATCGACTTAAAGTAGGGGTTTCCGCATTTTTCAGCCCGTGACTCCCCAAAATAACGAGGCCACAAACTAGCAACCCCAACCGACCCTGAAGGTGGTATATAACTTTGCGCACAGCTGCACGCACACACTATTAGGCCTATACAAATACGAGCATTGATAAAACACAAAAGAACAACAGGTCAACAGATATATCATTATTTTATAGTGATTTAAGAAAGGATATAACAAATATACAAGTAATCTATAAACAGCAGAACTAAGTGAACAAACAATATTTAATAATCAAGTGCGCAGGTGATGTCTGTGTTTGTCTGTGTCTGTCCGTATGCATAAAGAGCAGCAGACACATACATTATTGCTGTCATGTGCATAAACCTGCTGCAACTGATGCTGTCACTAATCAGTCGCAGTAACCTCGGTGTCATTGGTCAACAAAAACAAAGTAAAACACTGAGGGAAAATGTTTTATTTGCATGGTTTTTTTTTTCAACTCATATTTATGTATATATTTATAAAATAATGGGTTAAATATTAAATTTAAATTTATTTTAAAATTTTATTTGTTTTTGCAAGGCATCAGGTGATCCCCTATGTCTCTCGACCCCCAGGGGGCTCTCAACCACTGACTTAAAGGCCCATCCCACTGTTCCTACAGGTCATTGTCCTTTGTCAACATCGGTCACATATGTCACATAAACCCCGCCCATTTTTCCCAAAATAGCTTTTTTGAGATATTGCATTTGTTGACATTTTGTCCACATTCAACAAACGTAACAGACAGTAGCTGAAAATGTGTGACGTTAGTTCAAAAGAGCGTCTGTTTCAAAATCCTTCTTCACGCTAATATTCCAGCTAGGAAGGCGGCACGTGGAAGGAACTATTTTTCTCCACGGCTCCCAGCTCACCATCAACAAATTGATGGTTGTTGTCCCTTTATACTAACACAACAAGGAAAACATATATGAATGAATAATTCATAATAATCAATAGCTGTGGCTGCAAAGTAAAAAATAAAATGGCTTCAAGTGAAAAGTGGTAATAATGACCAAAACTAAACTCTCAGGTGTTTATTGTGGCTTCATTTGGATGCAGTTGTTGAATTAATGAATTGCCAAATGGTTCAGTGTTACAGACACTGTAGTGTACTGTGCAGTTTAATGCATTAAAGTAGTTTATTGTAGCTTTTTGTATTCACAGCAGCTGTAATATCATATTTGGCCACTTGATGCCAGTGTTTCCTTTTCAGACAAACAAGGCCAAAAAGGCGGTCTGCCATACATCCACTGATATTTGTCCAAATGAGTTTAAATTTGAGCTGTAGTTTAAATAATCAATGTTCTGGTCTATGGTGTTACAGGATTTTTTAAATTATTAATATGCTTTGGTCAAATCTAAAGTCACATTGTAAAAACTCTAGAAACAGCCAGCAAAAAGAAGTCTATGTGGTCCAAACTAAAGCTTTGTCATTGCTCTCACACACAGAAACAATTAATGACAAAATTTCTAAAAGCCGAAAACTCTTCATTCATTTATACTCTGCCACCTACAAAACACTTTATATTAGGAACGTGTGATTTTTCAAATCACACTGTTTTCAAAACTGTTTAAAACACATTGAAAACAACAAAGTCTTCGAAACACACTTAGACACAAGCAATAAGTACTGTTCAATATGAGCTGTGAAAATATGTGGTTTTGTGTAATTATTATTGCAGCACATTTTAACAGTATTTTCACAGGTTTTTACTGTATGCAAAAATACAAAAAAAAAAAAAAGAATACTGAAGGAAATTTTGCGTTTCTGGTTCATTCTTTTTACAATTGACTGTCCTTGCACAATTAATACAGCTAAATTTAAAAAAAAAACAAAGATTTATCTACAAAAAGAAAAGTTTTGAGAAAGCGGTCTCAGTATGGACTGATGCTTAAAAATGTAACTGTCAATCGTATACTGTTTTGTTTTGGGGGTTTTTTTGTATTCAATTCTTACTTTGTGAATCTGTTCTTTCTGTTATTAAGATCATTATAGGTTTGTATTCAGAGAGGTGCACGAACTGTATGTATTGTTATTGTGCAGTTTAAAAAGGAAGGAGCAGATTTGTTTATTTTGTGCAAGAGATTTTAAACCGCCCTCAACTGCAAATGACCCCAGCAGCAAACAACAGCATTGGAAAAAGATAAATAAATAAAAATAAAAATTAAAAGCACAAGCTTGAGTTCATGGGAAAGTGTAACCACACCACTGGCAGTGTGGCGTAATACATCCTCAGAGGAGGATTACAATCTTTCCCTCTGCATCACACCAACGAGCTGTGAGATTGCTCCTGCTTAGTCTTTTAAGTGTTTGTGTATGTTGTGCATGCTGTGTCATCTACTGCGTCAATACATTTTGTCATTAAGGTGTCATAAGAGCAAATTTCATTTTCCAAACAGATCTGCAGTCACTGGGCCCAGTGTTTGACATCCTTTGCACAACACCTTACCCTCCATACGCACACACTTTCACATTAACACGGTTTACACTTATACATCAGAAGTTACCTTTTAGCATTTACACATTTCGGTCTTTACCCGCTCTTGTCGTGGCCACTGAGCCAGATTATGACATGGTAATTTGTTCCCCACAGGGGGTCCAGATGACAATGTGGGGGGAATGAGGTAATCTATTTAGGGGCGGAAGGTGGATGACAGAGGGATTAGGTTTTTAATCTGTTGGCTTCTGTGTACTGTTGGCCCACTAATTTCTCCTCTACTTTGTGTCTATTTTGACAACTTTTCCATTTTTCAGACTGTGTTCATCGACAAAGGCTGTATGCTTACAGACTATGGATGCCTTGGATGCCTTGTTGCACACTGCTTCTGATCATTTGATTATTGACCTTTTACTGCTGGGCTTTTACTGCTATCTTAGCTTTAGGTATTTGGTTTTTAGCCAGAAGGCTAATCTTTCCTGTTCCTGGGCATGTCGGATTTACTGGGATTTATTTACCAGTTTCTGTCTGGTATAAACACTGACACCCCATACTCAAAATACAGAAACACATTTGCCATTTCCTTAACCAAGTAGTCTCAGTTCCCTAAACTACCCTGACAATATGTGAACCTCGGGGCAGATCTTAGGACATTACAATGGAACAGACACACTGATGGATGTTTATGGATACAGTTCATTTTGTATAGCCAGAGAAGATTCAGACATGTGGTTTATGATGGATACTACACGGCCAGGTGACAGAATAGTCATAGTATCTTCTGTATGCGTAACCATGAATTTAGATAACCTGGACTCAACATCCGCTTTATGCAAATAAATCCCTTAACCACAATGCACCAAGATCGTGAACTGTCAGATTAAGCAGATAAAATATGAATATGAGGGCGGTCTATGGACATTTAGAGCTTTGTTCAAAAACCTCAGTGGAAACTGTGAATGTAATGGACTTATCCACCAAACAACAACAGGTTAAATGCAGAATGTGCAAAAGTATTTAGTTGCCTAAACTAACTCAAGTCTAGGCACTAGATATCTGGTTAGTCAAGTTTGCTGCTGGTTAGACACACTTTGCTGGTCAGCTCTACCAATCCATCAAATATCATGACAAGGATCTGACATCCAAGCACTTAGTGAAGTTTTATAACTTTACAAGAAAGTTGGGCTTCAGCTCGCAGGATTATTTTCTGCTATTTTTGAATTTTTGGCTACTCTTCATGTCAACTGGAATATCTGGAATCTTAGCAAGACAGTTTGTTTTTACTTTTTTTCCCCAAGTACTCTCATAATCAGCTAAAGAAATGGCAGCTAGGAAGTTAGCTGAAGGCACAGAAGAAGTCAAAAAATCCCTGAACTTCATGCCAGAGGAAATAGGTAAGGTTGTGAAACAACAGACGGGCCTCCTGGATTTAATTGATGGAAAGCAACAACTGAAGGCTATGATCAAAAAATAAAACAAGAAGCTTGAAGAGCTGGAAAGAAGAGTTGAAAATCTGGAACAACATACAAGAATGGATGACTTGGTGATATCTGTACTGGAGACGACCCACCACACCTGTACGCGAATCACAGGTGACAAGGAAAGGGGAAGATGCACCAAAAGGTGAAGCAAACAGCAAGTCAAGTTCTTTAACAACAAAGACATTCCCTTAGATAGTAAAAATATTGCTGCCTATCACACCACTTCTCAAAAACAACAACATCATCATTCAATTTGTGAGCAGAAAACATAAAATTGAGCTGCTTAAGCTTGCAAAAAAAACTGAAGGCCACAGGAGTAAATGTCAACAAACATCTCACAAAAAGAAATGTTGACACTGCATGACAAGCAAGAGTCCTAAAGAAGGAAAAGTGAAAGTAAAAAGGTAAAGGTAAAGTCATGATAAGGCTCAATGGCAAAGCAGAACAGGCCAAAGTAATGACCATCAGAGACATCACAGATCTTGATTAATGTAAATAAGAAAGAACATCATGGTGGACAGGCAGAGTAGTGGAGAAATGTCTTACTTTTTTTCTTGTCGTGGTGATGAAGGAGATAAAATATTGTCTGTGGGTGACAAATCTTGTAAGAATACGTGCAAATAGATTTTAAGTCTATTGATTTTCAAGACCACAAACATTATGAGTTAGAAAATGACATTGTTTCAGATACCTGCTTCTACCAGAACATTAATATGAACTGTAAATATTATTCTGGAGACGAATTTAATTCCAGAGTCAAGAGTTTTTCGGTGATCCTCTTCAACAGCAGGACTTTTCACAGTAACTTTAAAATAAAAGACTACCTTCAACAGTTTCAGCAAAAAATTAAATGTAGCAGTTTCAGAGACATGGCTGAGTGATGATAAAGAACTGCAAAATTGATTAGAGGGCTATGAAATGTTTGACCAAAACAGGGTTGACAAAAGGGATGGTGGTGTTGCCCTGTTTGTGATGTCTGGTCTTAAATGTAAGGTTACTGGGGATACAATCTTGGAACCCATTGGCTGCATTTGCTGTCTGACTTCTGGCAGACAACGATACAGCCTCTGGGGGCAAACCTCATTATTCTTGAGCTTCTGTTGGAGGAGGTGAATTTCCGTTTCCGACTTCCTTCTCTGCGTGCTGCTCGCTGTTTACAGTCCAACTGTTTACAGTCTGATGCGAGAATGGAGTTGGGGTTGAGAGACTACATCTACCAGCGGATCTTTTCACAAGTAGCCAGTTTACCACTGTTAACAGTTTGTGGTCTGCCATTAATTACGTGGACTACAAAAGACTGCAACTGGAAACCAGGGCTTTTCCGGTACCAAGATCACCCTACCTTGCCTACAGAAGTGAAGTGTAGAGTCTGTTTATAAAGACTACTGGGGATATGACAACTGTTACTGATAATCTGAAGGAATGAGTAACAACTGAAAAAAGGCTATATATGGAATTTTTAAAGCATCAAACAAAGGAAGAGGAGGGTATGTATAAGATATACAAAAATCATGCGATGGCAAGAAAAAGACTTAAGTAATCAGTTATTACAAAAATATAAAAAGAACATTAAGGCTACCTGGAATGTGCTTAATAAGGTGATCAAAAATCACGATGATAAGGATTTTCCAACATACATTGTTAAAAATGACAGTTTGGTTATTGAAAATATAGAGGAGATTGTTGATGAGTTCAGTGATTTTTTATTTATTTTTATTAATGTAGGACCAAATTAAAAAAGGAAGAAAGAAATGAAGACTCCAAAGGATGAAGATAATAATTTTGACTTTGCTGTTGACAGTTGTAATTCTATGTTTCTTGGGTGAGTCTGTGAGAGTGAGGTGCTTGAAGTTGTGAGAAAGTCTAGGAATAAAATTTCTACTGATTGTAATAATGTTGACATGTCACTCATGAGAGAAGTCATTAGCTGTGTCATTAAACCATTTACCTATATCTGTAACATATCCTTTTTAACGGGTACTTTTCCTGATAAAATGAAAATGGCTCAAGTGATCCTGATCTATAAAAATGGTGATGAGTAAATTGTATCAAATTATAGACCAGTTTCCCTTCTGCATCAATTTTCTAAAATACTTGAAAAATTATTTGTAAATGGACTTGAGAAATATGAGTAACTGAATGACCATCAATATGGTTTTAGGAACAATTGATCGACATCTTTGGCGGTGATGGAATTTGTAGAAAATATAGCGACAGCAGTAGACAAGAAACAGCACACAGTAGTAGTGTTTAACGATTTACAGATAGCATTTGTTTCAATTGATCACTCCTTACTTCTACAGAAATGTGAGCACTATGGTATAAGAGGTGTTGCACAACACTGCGTAAGAAGTTATTTAAAAAATAGGTTTCAATATGTAAAAATGAATGATAGGGAATCACAAAGAAGAGTAACCTGTGGAGTTCCACAAAGTTCGGTGTTTGGACCTAAGTTATTTATACTTTCTTGAAATTATATTTGAACAGTATCTATTATATTAAAATATGGAATGCTTGCAGATCATAAATGAAAGCTGTTATTAAAAACAGTAGAAAGGGAGTTGATGAAGTTAAAAAATAGTTTGATTTTCAGAAGTTTGCACTAAATGAAAACAAAACAAAGTTCATGGTGTTTGGTGGTATCAGGGCCAATTGTGACATAAAACTGAATTTAAATGGAGTTCAAATTGAAAGAGTTTATGAAAGTAAGTTTTTGGAAGTGATTATAGATCATAAACTCTGTTGGAAACCACATATAGAATATATCAAATTATCTAAATCTAGAGCTATACTCTATAAACTGCCTGCATAGATTGTACTCTTCACTTGTAATACCTTATATGTCATATTGTGCTGAAATACAGGGAAATACATATAAAACAAATATAGACCCTATAATTAAATTCCAGAAAAGAGCTATTAGAATAATAAAGAAAGCTGCACACCATTAATCCACTAATCAATTTTTCGTTGGATCCTATACCTTAAAATTTCGGGACATTGTGTATGTAAAAACATTGGAAATACTGTTTTGAGAGGTGAGCAGTAGCCTTCCTGATAATATTCAAACATTTTTTTAAATTGAGAAAAGAAATTATAATTTAAGAGGACTGTTTATCTTTGAAACAAGCAAGGTGAAAACAAATGTTAAATGTTTTAGTTTTTGGGGTCATACTGTGGAATGGACCTAATAATGAGCTAAAAATTGCTCTCTGTTGGGGTTCAAAAAAACTTAAAAGTGTGAAAAAAAAATCAATGATTCTAATGTAAATTGATTTGAATGTCTGACAATTAAGGATTGTAATTCGGAGTATAATGTAGTATTTATTTTACTTTTTTTTTCTATTCCTAATTTTCTGGGTTTTTGTAAGTCTTGAGCTTCAGCCTATTCCTTTTTCGGTTATTGAAATGTGATAAATTTTGTCTAAAATGATCTCTTTTTGTAAGATGTATGTAACCGAAATAAATTATTCATTTATTCATTCATTCATTCATTGAGATATTGTTGATCTGCTGCACATATGTCAGACATTTTTAGCCTGTGCAGTTAATAGTTCATTAAAACTGCATCTCATCCAAATATCTCCTGATATCCTCTTTTATATAAGAAAAGATCGTTTTCATG
Organism: Naso annulatus; assembly: GCA_029783625.1. Lineage (NCBI taxonomy): Eukaryota > Metazoa > Chordata > Actinopteri > Acanthuriformes > Acanthuridae > Naso > Naso annulatus. The sequence continues at coordinate 23,314,717 of JAPZDX010000005.1, read as the reverse complement.
GTTACAAAAAAACAGCGCTGACTGTGGTTAGGTGATGGAATGCAAAACTAAAGCCTCCAACTAGGGCTGGGCAATGTATCGATATTGTATGGTATCCTGATATGAGAAAAGATACTGTGACAGATTTTGGATATCGTTATATTGTGATACGGTGTAAGTGTTGTCTTTTCCCGGTTGAAAAGGTTTTCATTATAGTAAAGTGATGTGATTTTATGAACTTACCAGATTGTTTTCATCGTTGTTTTGTTTACCTTATCCCTCTTATCCACATTTCTGATGATTTATCGAAAAATGTAATTGGGTTAATATTTTGTGAAAATCATCCTCACAATACTGTCTCAGTGTCGAGGTATTTGGTCGGAAATATTGTGATGTTTACTTTTTTATTCACCTTAGCTGCTCCCACCCTTCAGAATGCATAGCAAGTTGTCAGTCACAACCTACATGATGAATAATTATTGATATCGACTGATATGTAACTTTACTATTGTCCTAGGCTTTTTAGCTGTATCAGCCAGGCCTACCTCCAACCCTCAATCCCACAAGACTCTGCAGTGGCATAGCAAAGGGTATCTCTGCTCTTGCTTCTTTATGAAGACAGTCAAAAGGACAGACATCTACCATTAAAATGCCCCAGTCACCTGCCTTAGTCTTCACAAACTTTTATCAAATATTCCAGAATCGATGTTAACTCATTTCAAGTTCAAGGATTTAAAAAGCAAAAGATGAAGGTGCCCTTGCCATCATTGGTGCATGACTTAAGAACAGCTGCCCTTCCAGTCTCACAGAGATCAAAATGTGCACCTCATAAGTTGTTTTGTCCATTGGTTTTTCTTCTTTTACCTCTCCTTTAGTTTATTTCTAAACAGTAGTGTTTTGAAACTAAAATGTCAGTAATATGTAACTAAAGTTTACTCACTAAGGAAGGAAAGTCTGAAAATCAATATTTGTCAGTAATTGGACCAGAGCTGCAAGTGTCTTGTTTCCTCTTAAAGCCTGTTGCCCTTTCTTACACATGGAAACATGTCACCATTTGGAGTGAGAAAGAGTGTCAGGCCTCCTGCCTTCAAATGGATACACAGAGAGGCAGTTTACACTTTGCCAGATGGAGTGTAATTCTACAAACTGAAAGCAAATGTATATACTGTACTGTACTTGATCCATCCTTGTCAGATAGAGTAGATTACAGTATCAAAAACAAATGCAAATGCATTGCAAATGGTTTACAGACAGATTCTATTGCTTTTATTAATAACAAACTGCTTTGCATCCCTGTAACTGGCAAGGATTCATTGCTCAGTAACATCCAAGTCACTAGCATTTCCTTTCCTTAGCTCACAAAAAAGGATGATTAAAAACATTCAGGAGATAAATACTTGTTTATAGAGCGTTGTACTTTTTAAGCACATCTTTGTGTGCTGGATCATTGTGACCACAACAGCTCGCTGGTGCTTTCAAGAATCCATCAAATGTGTGATTCAGATACAGTATGTATCCTCTGTGTGCTTAAGCAAGTGTGTTCATGAGCACAGACAAATTGTATAGGCTATGTGTGTACATATGTGTGTGTTTTCTGGAGTCATGAGTGACTGTCCATCCTGTAACCGGTACGTGTGACTCACTCCTATTCCAAATGTTTCCATTTTGGTGCCTCAAAGGCAAAACCATCAGAATGCTGTCACCATCTGGACAGTAAGGGCCCTCCTGGGCTGTCCGCCTCATGTCCCTGACTCAAAGACTTGACTAAAAATACAACCTCCAGGATGTTGTTGTAAAAGCACCAGTACATAACTGGCCTGGATTTTTCTGCTTCTGGCTCTTGATGTTTCTGCCTGTTTTCCTGAAATAACAAAGATGAAATTGCTCATACACACATCATACAGTAGTAATAATGTAGTCACGCTGTCTAACGGGCAAGCAGTGGCTTTGATGAAGGACAGTTCCTGGAGAATGAAGTCAACTTTGGGGTTTTATGAGGCAGACTTTTCAAGCCGTGCTAGTCTATGTTTAATATCGACTAAATGACTGTGTGCTGACAAAATCATAGAGATTCATCCTCACCTTTGAACTGGCTACTTTCTCAGAGCTTGAATTCAGTTCACAACTTTGCTTCTAAACCTGTTTTTGAAACAGTCCGCTGTCTTCAGAAATACGCTCTGACAAATCCATTGCCCACTGCCAGCACAGCCTTATACAGCAGACACACAAAGTTACAGCTAACTATGGAGGGTAACCACCTAACAGCTAAAAGAGACATTTTCCTAAGGAGGTGTTAGACATTAAAACGGATCTTAAATTAGAGTGAATATTCAACCCACATTTGTCAGGTGACTACAGACATAACTTCAAATGAAAGATAATGTTGCTCAAAGGTTGCTGCATTGAACTGGCAACTGTGTGCTTAGATTTTAGCCTTAACAACATGAAACACATACAAGGTAAACAGGGAGGGGTTTTAATGGCCGAAAACTGTCAATTTGATGCTCACTTTCTAATATTGTGGGAAAGTTACTTACTTACGGTAACACATCTTTTCTTATTAGGCTAAGAAAGTTCCTGTGGCGTCCTTGACCTGAAACTCAAACAGCATAAATTAAAAGATGAAAGCCAGTAAGAAAACAAGAATCTCGTAAGCATGAGGGGAACTGTGCATCAAAATTGTAGCAAAAGTAAAGCATACTGTAGCTACGATGTGTTCAGCGCTGTAAAGTTGTCCATGTTTTTACTGTTCAACATAGATTCAGCTAGCCTCTTGGTAACTTGTTTGTAGCTTGTTTGTAGCTTGTAGCTTGTTAACTTGTTGCAGGCGAAAGAAAGTCCAATAGCAACCAGCTGAACGGGACAAATTGCCACCTGCCGCAGCAGAGTCGGACAATAAATTGATTCTCCTTCTCCATGCTTGTATACTGGGACAAGGACAGTAGACCATTTAAATGGCCTAATCGAGCTTTAACCAACTTGAATTAAAGTGGACATGAAATATGGACTAATATGAATGTAGTTTGATGATTTTTACCTAAGGTGAGACATGGCACCGAATTCAAACTTTATATTTTTATAATATTGCTGGAAAACCAGAAAGTAATTCCCTCTTTCACCAATAGGGTGCAGCCATCTTAACACAAGCTAAGTGGTGACGTCAGTGGAGTGCTTGTGGGAGACTTACTGTCAATGGGGGGTACATACGCTGCAATGCCGGTTCTCAGCTGTTTTGACAGATGAATTGGAGTTTTGGATTACTCATATGGACATGCCAACACGAGGGAGAAACTATTACAAAGATAGTGAGAGTGTCGAGACTCACTTTATCATCTAGTTTATAAGCCAGTTTTCTTTAGGAGGAGGAAGCTCTTCGTTTCCAATATAACGTTAACGTTACTACGTTACTCTGTCACTTTAGGAAGAGCAAGTTCTTGGTGGTGTCAAGAATAAAATGACTATTTTGTTCACTAACAAATGGATGGCTGCATGTTTACCAACCCAAACTGATGGCTTGATTAGGCTAATGTTAGCTACATTAGCTGCTGATAATAATGGTGACATTAATGTAAAGCTGGCTAACAACAATTTAAATCAATGTTGTGAACCGACACCTTGGTGGAGTTAGTAGGTGAGTGTGTTTAACTCGTCTCCATCAAGGTGTTGGTTCACAACATTGATTTGAAAGATTAACGTTAATGGCTATAACGTTACTACAGTGTCAGCAGCTAATGCAGCTAACGTAAGCCTAACCAAGCCGTGGTTTTGGGTCGGTAAACATGCATCCATCCATTTCTCAGTGAACAAAACAGTCTTTATTCCTAATGTAAGGACACCACAAAGATCTTGCTGCTTCTAAAGTAACGTAGTAACGCAGTTACGTTAATGTTGGAAACAAAGAGCTCCCTCCTCATTTAGAGATGACAAAGTTAGTCTCGCCTTGGAAAAAATAACTTTACACCAAGTTTACTTCTCACTACCTTTGTAATGGTTCCTCTTGTGTGTTCATGTCCGCATGATTAATCCCAAACTCCAATTCATCCATCAAAACAGCGAGGAAGGTTCATCTGCACCTGCAATGTAATGTTTGTCCTCTCCACAAGCAGCACCAGAACCATACCAGTGACGTCACCACTTAGCTTGTGTGAAGATGGCTGCGCCCTATTGGTGAAAGAGGGAATTACTTTCTGGTTTTCCAGCAATATTAAAAAAATATAAAGTTTGAATTCAGTGCCATATCTCACCTTAGGCAAAAATCAAACAAACTACATTCAAATTGTTCCATATTTCATTTCCACTTTAACTGTGAATGCAACATACTGAGTGATAGCATGAAGAATCCCGTCCTTATGAGGACGACAGTAACAGAGGGAGGGGCGCCAGCAGATTCCTCCAGTAGGCAGGTCGGCTGCATAATGTGGCACACAAGCTTTTTCAAGGCTGTTTTATTTTAACACTGTTTCTCTAAACCTCACCAGGCAAAATAAAAAAACAACAACAACAATTTTCTAGCAATAAAAAATGGGCTTTTTAAAAGACAGAGTCAGTTCCTCTGTTGCATAATTGCTATAAACATTTGCAACTTTTCTGGTAAGTTTGTGACTCCAAATGAACCCACAGAAACTGGTGAAGTGTTGAAGCTGATGTTGTGTTTCAGCAGTTGCATCATGATCTCATTTTTCATTTATGTATTGGTCAGCCTCCTTCTGTTCGAAACTTGAATAAAAAACACATTTTCATGATGACAAAAACCTAGACTGTTTTTCTGCGACTGCCACAGTTAAATTTAGTGAAGCCAAGTAGCCCAGCATGACTGTGGTGGTGAATTAACTGAGCACTGGAACAGGCATCATAGGTACAGTACTTTACATAGCCTGTTATATTCTACTTAGAGTAAACGTTTACCCATTTTCACACCATGTGGTAAACACAGGCCATCCCCTGAAAACAAGATGGTACCTCTACAGTTAATATCCTGGACAACAAATAAATGCAAATGCTTTTAGGAAGGGATCATTTTACACAACTCTTAAAATTGATGGTTTCTTTGAATTTAATGGGGGAGTGGGCAGTCCTCCTAATCCTGATAGTTTTTATAGCAGCACTGATGGCTCCAGTGAAGACAGACAGCAGGCAGAGATGGATGTGACACTGTAACATGAGCCACGATCATCCCAAGCTGTTGTGAGTGTATGCTGGAGTTTTTAACAGCATGATCAAATGCAGTGTTTTCAGTTAAATGAGCATGCTAATGTACTAAAGCAGACAGGTGTGAAAAATTACATTTAACAGAAAATCTGGCCAATGTGTCACTTTGAACTCTGTCAGGCTTTTTGTTCAAAATCCCTCAAAGCTCCTCAATCATCCATCACAAATCCACGAGCCCCAATTCCTAGCCTAGCCCCACCCCTCACCCCACTCCCCCCTGGCCAATCAACACATCCCAGAACCCTGTAACAGATGGCTACAGGGGTCAGCAGGGGTTAGCTGGGACAGGGAGGGGGTGGGCTAAGGTTAGGCTGGGGCACAGGGGTGTTTGAGATTGTTGTGACATGGCCTGTCTGCCCGTCAGTGTGCAGGTGGATGAGTAGCATGTGACCATGTGGCCTGCAATCCCCCACTCCCACCCTCTACTCTCCCAAAGTCAGGACTTTGATTGCAGGTCAAGAAGCTGCAATGGAGGGATTCAGTGGTCATCCCAGACCAACCCCCAAAAATCTCTGTGCGTTTGGCTTACTCAGCACCCCCTCGCACCTGCTCTGGAAACGTGCAGCGTTAAGCTGTGGAGGGGTGAATGGCCAAAGAAAACACAGGACAGGAGGAAGGAGAGAAGACCCAGGCCAGTATGGAACCACGATTAACACGTGCTTCATAACCCACAAGATCTTTGATCTTCTTGGTTTACTAAAGCTGTTGTTTAACTTGACTTTGACTCATGTATAGCATAAATGACTAAATGACTCAATGTGATTTTATATGTTATTTATTTGTTGTTGTTTGCACTCAACAACAAGAACAATCTTTTTTTCAAGTTTACTGCAGTACCTAAGTTCTAAATTGCGTGAGTCCCACAAACTTTTTTGATACCCTGACCACGGGCTGGGCAATATATAGATATAGCATCGTTTGTGATATGAGAAAAGATATCATGACAGATTTTGGATATCATTATATGGTGATAAGGTGTAAGTTTTGTCGCCCGGACCTACCCCGACCTTTCCTCCAGTAGGCTATCACCAGCAGTTTGACAACTTTGGCTTTAGGGAAAAGTCTTCACAAATATGGATTGCTCTTAAAGATGGATTGCTGTTGCCTTAGAATTCATGAGAAAGATATTATTGCGATATATATCTAAAATTCAAAAACAACAACTATCAAGACAAATTAATCTTTAATATTGTTTATCTTGTGTCGCTTTTGGGCAAAAGACATACACTCAGTGCATGTGCAGGGAACTGGAGAGACTTTGGAATGACTGTAGCAATATGTACAAAAAGAACGGTTTCCATTCTATGCATTTTGCACAGCGGTCCATTTGGTGAAAAAGCTGAAGTTTCACAAAATTGTCCAAAGGCTAAAGACACAATCCTAAATGAAAACATCATCTTGTTTTTCCTTTGACTCACACAAAACTAGGGCGCTCTTGCTCTGCAGGTGAAGCCAGTAAAAAACATTAACTCCGCAAGACATCAGCTCTGCGAACATTTCTCATAATTTACAGTACACTATAGAAACGGGTTGTTGATTTAACTTCTGTAGCTCGACTCCAATATAAATTTTGACAGTGTGCAAAAGCTGACAATAAATATGAGTTATGGCTTGTGTTAAGAATCTTTCTTTAAGGCGAGAATGAAAATAAGTTGTTGCTGAGTGCAGGTAAAAAGCTAAAAATTGCATATCTTTGACTGCTAGATGTCTTGCTTCTTTCTCATCCTGGCCTGATATGACGAGCCAGCCTTGATGGCTCATCGTATCAGGCATCTGCGCAGCAGAAGATTGAGATGGGGAGGCAAACAAGGAGAACAAAGCTAACAGGAAGAGGTAAGACAAGACTTAAGACAGACATCATCCCATGGAGGCCATTATACTACTGGGATATTATATTATACTTTTTTTTTTTACTGAATTAAAGTGAGCTGAGCTGCTGTGGCCTGAACTCAAACCTTCCTCCAGGTTCTGTGTTTTCCTCTCGGACAGATGACTTCTCATCGCCGTTTTAGTTTTGTTCTCGAAGATGAAGCCGCGCTTTGCTGCTACACTGGACACTGAGTTTTCTGGTCAGAAGCTAATTAATTTGACTCACCTGCCACTAACTGGACAGGGGAGTGAATTACAATCTGTCGAAATGATAGACGGCCTTCAAAATTCTCCATCGTTGTTAATAAAAACGACCTGTGGCTGCAGCCTGCAATCCTAACTTGATTTGTTTCTGTGGTTTACTTGAAAACGTTCTTATCTTGATCACTACAGACAAACAATCATATGTCTAATTAAGCACAAGTATTAAGTGGATTAAATTGCATCATCATTTACCTAAGACAGTGTGAGCCTCTTGTCATGGTGGTAAAACATCCTCTGACCTGCTCTTGACCTCTGGTGCGGTTCTACAGGTTGCATGTTGATGTAGTCGAGCATGAGACTCAATTTACCCGCATGTTTGCAGTGCAGCTGGTGTAATCGAGCTGTTAGACCTGCATTTGCTCTACACCTAAACTGACAGAAAAAGAGCGTTATGTATTTCCACTGTTTCAATGGTTTCATTGTCTCTGGTTGAAGGTGGTGTACCCAGGTGTCATCCTTGGTTGTGAATTGCTGTAGAAATCCTGGGAGATAACCAGCTTTGTGGACGTTTACCATTGTGTCATTCATCTGTTTGTCAAGATCATGTCATGGATCTTGGTAATGGCTTCCTGTGTGTTGACATAAACTGGCCCTCACGTCTTTACTGCCCTCCCCTTGTGTTGCCACACACGAGTGCTTGAAGGCCAATGTTGTCCATTTTCTCAAGTAGTGCTGACTTGAAATTTTCAATCACCCGAAACAGACTTAAGTCAGACACTTATCAATCACCCTCATATCTGTGTCTTTGTGTGCTAAGCATTTTTCTCAGGACATCATTTGGATGAACTGTTAACATCTGACCTGGAAAAAGGCTTTGAAGAGTGTCAGTGTCAGCAGTGTCACTGATTACCTTTAGAAAAGTCTCTTTAGTAAAGCAATAAAGAGACAACATTTTAATCGTAGCTGATTAATTTCCTAGATTTACATGTTTCTCATTAACTTTTTTTTTAATATAATATGGTAGCAAGTGGACAGCAGAACAAACAACATTGTCATAGCATTTAAAAAAAAATGGTTGTTTAATTTTTAAAAAGTCATTTTAAAGGTCAGGACCGGCAAACCAGCCAGCTGTTTCAGGCCCAGTGAAAAGAAATGAGGGAGGGGGCTACTCTTTGGCATATTTCGCAATGACAACCATAAACCCCCTCAAACCTGTGAAGGCCCTACACGGTGCATCGACAGTGCCCTATAAACCCCCCGAGTAGAGCCCCCTTCAGGCTACCGGTCTGTATGACAGCTTTCTTTTCACTAGTTTTGGGCAAATCAGCCGAAAGTTGAAACTGAACTGCGACAGTTACCACAATGAAGCGGCACCTGTCTTGTTTACAAATTTTGCAAATATCAAATAACACTCATGATGAGGGTCATTTGCAAAATTACACACACAGGCAATGAAAAACCCTGTCATAAACAAAACTATAGATTAATGGCATCTAGTCCACTAGCATTAACAAACTTTTACATAATATTAGGGACGGGTTAAAGAGCTGCCACTACTTTCACCAGTGCCTCACAGGGAACCCTGCAGAATGGCCTCGTAAACTGTCAGATGCAGAACATGGTCATCTTGTCAGAAAAGGGCCAGTTCAGATGACATTCTGGTCCTCCTTTGTTGTTGTAAATATATATTATTTATTTATGTTTTTCTTGTAGGTGCAGGTGTTCTTATTTTTTATTAAAAATTATAATATATGTATACATCCTCTTTAATTTTGTGTTATATATTAGTGTGATATATAGTGATGTTTTGTTTTTGTTTTTGTTTTTTTTAAATAAATGTATGACATTTTGAAGTGCATTTCGGTGGTGTGGGTGTTTGCTGGATGCGGGGGGGTCGGGGGCTGGTTCCTGTACTTTTTTGCCTTGGGCCCCTCAGAGCCGCAGCTCACCACTGTTTATCCAGTGTATAGTGTGACACATTTTCAAATGCAAGACTAGTCTGCCTTTTTGTTGGTTAAAACCCATGAAAATTCAGTCAGTTGAGTTTCTGAGAAAGAGTGATACCTTTAGAAAAACAGTTGATCAGCATTAGAGTCATAGTTCAGATATAAATGCAGATCTGCTGGTTTGGTGACCTCAGTTGTCGTGCTCTCGACAGAACTGTCACCTTTCAGAGATGGTGATTGCTTCGGCCAGCAGCAGAGCGAGCACTCCTGAAGTCATTTGCATTTTGGGAGGTAGTTCGGGCGTATCGCGGGTTTCGAGCACAGTGGTGCATTGGTTCAGGAGGATTTAACATTCAGAAAAGAGTTAAACTGACCGCTTTTGGTTTTACATATAGATTGTTTTGGTCTTAGTGATCAACCTGTAAGCATTAAAATTTAAAATCTAAATCAGGTACGGTAATCCTCACCAAATGTATTGAATAACCCTTCACCACGCTGTCCTCATTCACTCCCTGTACAGTTTGCTCCTACGAATTTGCTGCTGACTTTCACACTGACTTTGTAAAGTAAGAGAGTGTTTTGGATTGAAAAAATGAGAAGAGAGGAAAGTTGGAAGAGACAGCAGCTGACTGCAGAGAAAGAAGGATAGTGAGAAAGAGCTCACTTTTCATTACGGTGCTCTGATGGACAGTCCTCTCCTGACAGAGCGAGGCGATGCACTGCAGCAACCCTGGAAGAGAGAGCAAAGAGAGAGACAATGGATGTGGGAGGTATTTTGAGAGAAAGAGGAACACGATTCCTCCAGATTTGTGTCCAGCAAGAGTTTAAAAGTCATTTGTAGACTTTCTTTTGACCTGTTACCTTACAAAGCACCACCTGTATGGGCGGCAGTGGCTGCCCTTTTCAGATGGTAAAGGAAGATGGGTTGTACAAAGAGCACAGCAAACTGATCAGGAGTTCTAAGATGTAAGGGGCTGAGCAATCAGCAGGACGTTTAATCCATGTTGCAGTGTTTTTACCATATGCAGGTTGCCAAATTTGTCTGTTAAACAAACCAGCAAATCTTCATATACCTCAAAAACAAAAAGATTGTGCTACCAAATTCTGTGGTCCCAAACTCATCAGTTAGCAGTTCTTACCATTATTTTTCTACACTTTCTTTTCTTTTTGTGTCAAGTTGGTGATCATCATTAGGCTAAGGGCCAGTGTCCACATATAGTTTTTTTTTCTGAGCACTAGCGTCTGTTTTAAATTGTTCTCAATGAGGAGAGAGTGTCTGCAGCAGCAGGCGGCTGCAGGGAGAAAAAGGTGCAGCGCCCAGCATCTTTTTTCTGAGCGCTCCGCCTTTTTTGTGTGGCTGCTCTGAGTTTAAAGTTAGCGTTTAAAATTTCTCAACTTTTTAGGAAAGCACAGGTGACATCACCGGCACTCTTTTCACCCAGCAGTAGATCGTTGTGTTGTTTGCTTTGTTTCAATGAGTAGTTGATCGGTTGGGACTCAAGATGGAGGAGAAGCTGGTGTTGGCTGTCTGCGTGTACCCGGAGCTGTATGATACGTCCGACAAAGACGATCATAACAGAGGAAGGAAAGCCTGTTTGTGTGTTTGTTTTTTCATATTATGCACCCACATCCTCAGTGATCATTGTCATTATTAAGCTCATCATCCGTACATGCTATGAAGGAAAAGATCATCCATTTGATGCTCACTCATAGTAAAAAAAAAAGAATTTCAATAGACGTACAGACAGCGATTTTTCCCTCAATGCACAAGTTCTTCATCCAGTCATTGGACCCTGACGGCTGTGTACCGTGAGTCAGTATCAGAGTCAGAACATAGTCGAACAGTTTAACAAAACTCAGGTTTTACAGATGAAAAGGGAGTACAATTTAAAATGGATGTTTTTTTCCCACCGTTTTTCACCTTCTGAGACAGAACTAGAGGTAAACAGCATTCCTGACATGTTAGTGTTAGTCAGCACTGGAGCCTTGTGGATGTTTGTATCAGGACTTCAGTCTCATTTCCAGAGTCATTACACTCCTACTGTATTTTCAAATTGTGGCTTAGATGATTTACACATCTTTATTAGAACTCATTCTACATCCTCACGAGTTTTCATCCTCCTGTTTCTTTCTCTTGATTTTTTTGAAGTGTAGCTGTAGAGGGAAAATGTAAATAAATAAAAAAATATAAATCATTAAAAGGCATTTAATCTCAGAGCCAAAGCTGTCGTGCTCTGCACCAGTCACATTATTATCACTTGCATGACACTCACGCTGTGACAGCATACAAGCTGTGTCAGTCAAAGCTCTTCAGCTACGACAGCGTTTAAATAATCTGGTCCGTGGATTTCATGCCTGTACTAGCGGCAGAATCACAGCCTGTGTGGTGGTCATGTGTGAAAAAGCATTTCGGCAGCTTCTACAAGTCAGCCTAGAAAATTTATGACCACCTGTTTGCGTTCATCCTCTCAAAGACTTTACAGGACACTTGCCTTCTCATCCAGTCTCTCATCCGTTGTGTTGCAGAGACAAACTCTTTCTGATAAAATACTGTCAGAACTTTGAGAGGTGCCACACTGCATCTGTTAAAGTGAAACTGGACTACATGATACGAGGGTCAGAATTAATGGTTGAATATTTTTTTCCTTGAAAGGTTGTCCTTGCAAAAAGGATTTCTGCCTTGTTTCACAGTTCACTGTGAAATCAAAGTGACGTGACAAAAGTCCCAAGTTCAAATAGAGCTTTGATGTTGCAGTCGTACCGTACAGTATGACTGGTGTCTTTTCTTTGACAAGTTTCTCTGCAAAAGACAAAGAGCTAGGAATTCAATACAAAGATTTTTCTCAAAATTCCCATACAAGCAGACATACCACAGCATTTCTGACCCGTGATATTGCAAAGTAATTCCTTCTGTCCTTTCGTTCGACTTATTTAAAATAAAAACAACAACAGATGGATGCTGAGCCTGTTCTGATTTCCCAGCTAAGGATTAATCACCTTTATAAGAAACTCTGCAATCCACTCAAGTTCAACTGCAAAGCCTCACTTAAACATCTCATCAGGTGTGACACGTTA
>JAPZDX010000005.1:23251583-23266191 GCA_029783625.1 Naso annulatus | reverse complement strand
CATTACGCAAAGGTCAGACACCCAAGTGGTGCCAATTATTGTGTAACTGTTCCTCAATTACAGATGCTTGCCCTTTAGTGGCCTTAACAGCACCTCAACAAAACAATGTGTCCTATAGTCTTTGCTCAGTGTTCCTATCACCATGCATTTTGCATGTGTGCCCAAGGAAGTGTTTGCATTATAAATGTGACATGCTAGCCTACAATGACGCACAGCACAGCATATGGTCTGCCTCCAGTCTGAATAGTACTGCCGCATTTAACATGGACCTGAGACTGTAGTCAAAGCCTTTCTGCACATAACTCTTAGTCCTCGTTGAACCCAGTGAACCAAAGAGGAAGACCTTTTTTCATCAATGGTAACTGACTTGATGCAACTGAAATGCTTAATTGCATATTATCGACCTGGTTAAGTTAGTGCTTCACATGTTGCACCTCACGATTGGTTTCCAGATCCTGAGCACGCTACCTCAGCAGGGAAAATGACTAATTTAATTTCACTGGTATTTAATTTCACTATTACTTAGCTTAAAATCACAGACAAACACAAACACACTCAAACATACACACGCACAAACATTCTCACTCACAAGAGCAGTTTCGGGTGGCCGGTGTTCCATGCACCATTAACTATCCACGGGCAAGGATGACTCACAGGCGTTTCATTTGTTTGAAGTGTCCACTGCAGCAGCTGTGCCAAAGTCTTGCAAAATCTGACCAACTACTGAGCTGCTCCCTCATCCGCTCTGCCCTGTTTTTACAAGGGATCAAAACTTTCCCTGACTTTGCACCCATCCTGTGATGGGTTACGGGTGCATTCAGATGGTAGTCATTCAATTTTCCCCTGCCTTTCATGAGTTATCCTGTGGCACTTGACGTTACTGCCGTTTTCCAAGATAACAACTGTCAAACAAGACTAATTATATTGGGTGGGGAGGGGGGCTGGAGTGTCCACATGCTGGAGGGGAGAAAGCACGACTGATGTGATTAATAGTACAGTAATGGAAAAGTAAGTTCTTACAGCGCCAAAATGTTAAATGAATTGGAACCGAACAAGAAAGGCAAAGTGAGGCAGGAATGCTGAGAGGAAAACTGGGAAAACAAATAGAGGATGAAAGATGGCTCTTTAGAAGACGAGACAAAGAGAAAGGACAATAGTAGCAGAATAAGACAGCAAAATAGATGAGAAAGTTGCTGTGAAAAGGCACTGATGCTTCTCAAGAGATTTGAATTAGTCTGAGTAACTATAGTTCCTGAATTTTAAATTTTAACCCCCTACACTGCTGCTGTTAAGGAAAATCAAATTACTGTGACATGTTGAAGGACCATACCAGCGTTCTTACATGACTTTATCTATGTTTACATGGACATAAATAATCAGAGTAAAAGCCTGATCAGAATAAAAATGCTTCAGGTAAACACATCTTTCAGAAGATTCTGATTTGGCCCATTTGGAAAGAATTAAACTCCGAAATACAGGGATGGTTTATGTCGATCGTTATTCCGACCTGTGTCCATGTGCACACTTGGTCCAATCGTCTCTCTCGGGTTGGGGTAAAATTGTCTTTGCTGCACATGTCTGCCCTATGTTTCCATGACGGGGAAGCTCATGGCGTATTTCTGTCTGCTCTCCTGTGAACTGTTTATCGCTGCCATGATGGCTTGGACATTTGCATTATCACAGTGAGAAACACAGGACAGTGGAAACTTCCTGCTTTGTCCTTGGAGGAACCCCCTAGTTATGTTAGTTTGTCCAGTTACTTTTGAGTGTCTGAAAATGGGGAAATCATTTAGAAATGCCTGTAATTCCTAAATGGTTAAAGGAACTCAATTAATCCGAGTGTCAACAGCTTGTGGAAAAGTAGCCACCACTTGTCTGTCTGTGCTGATGCTTCGTGCAGCTTATGCTGGGCAATAGCGTCCTTTCTCTGCAAGCAGGAAGCTCCTGCTGTCCGTGTTTAACGTTAGTCACAGTGATAACGTTTATGTCCAAGCCCTGGTGAGCAATACAGATTACAGGAGAGCAAACTGAGACAAGGAATACACCATGAGCTCCCCCGTCTACAAAAAACCCCCATTTATTGTTGTTTATCAAGGAGCAGTTTGCACTGCTGAGCCTGTAGAATATCTGAAGACGTGCAGCGACAGCTGCGTCTGTTTACAACACAGGAGGAAGTAAAGCTTCTACTTCTTCTGATATCGCCAAAAAATTAGACAACTCTGCGCATGTTAGTTTTTTTTTTCTGAGTAAACACTTGATGCATATATTCACACATCATGATCAGATCACTTTATTCAGCATCTCTGTGACCAGTGAAGGTGGTCTAATCACTGAACAAATTGATCTGATTGAAGAAATTTTGCATATGTAAACACAGCTGATGTGCTTTGTCAAAATCGGCCACGTAGGTCACATAAACCCCGCCCATTTTTCCACAAGATAGCTTTATCTATGAGATGTTGTTTGTTTACATTTTGTCTGTAATCAGTAAACACACAGAAAGTAGCTGAAAATGTGACAGCATTAATTAAAAAGAAAGTCTGAGTCTAAATCCTTCTTCACGCTGATATTCCAGCTAGGAAGGCAGCACTTGGAAGGAACTATTTTTCCAGGCGTAATAACTTTTGCTCAGTGGTTCCTGTTTCTCCTTCCTCTGTCAACGATCAGTCCAATAAGGCTCCACAGTCATGCCATTGAATGAAGCATTTCCAACTTCATCCATGTCTTCATCATATTCATTGTCAGACATGTTTTCGGGTCGATGTTCAGTCAAGCAGTTTCTCTAGAATATCTTTCTTTGTCCTCACCACTTCCTTCTTATACAGTCCAACCAGAGCCAACCACAGATGTTTTGGTCAACGGAATGCAGCAATGTTCCTTGCATGGAAGGTGTCTGCTTTTGATCTTTATATTAGCAACTTTCTCCACAAAGGCCAATGGGAGCACTCTCTACTCTACTCAAGTATACACATGGTCGAACTTTAACAACAATGTTGGTGAGAAGTCAAAAATAGACTGGTATGATCCTTTCAAGTGTTACTGCGCCACACTGGTGTATGTGCACATCCTCATAAATGACACTGTGTTCATACAAACAGAGAAGGAGCAGCACATCCTCTTTTCCCCTGACTCTTTCCAAACATGGCCCTGCCCTCATTGCCCTACTCTTCCTGTTCCAACACCCATAACATGTCCTGCTGCCCTCCCCGCTCTCCTCCACCAACTCCCTAAATTCTCCCCATCCATACACGCTGTGCTCCCCCACATTCTGTATAAATTAACAGTGCCATATCTTAAACTTTTGAACCAGCACTTCCCTACACATTCCATCAATCTTTCATATTTGTATCAGAAGAAACATCCTCCGCAAACACACCCAGAAACTCTACACAGTTGTGATAAGCAAACGTTGTCTTCTCATTTCGTGTGTTGACTGGTTGCATCTGTCAATGTGTCCTTGCTTAGATTCTTCATCACTTTTTATCTGTCCATCCATGGGCGTGTGCAAACATATTTTTGATTTAGGAGGTATGTATAATAAATAACTGAGCATTTTATAAAGACACATTGCAAATACATTTATAGGTATAGAATAAAGCTAAATAGATGGTCAAGTACAGCAAAACAAATCAGCTCATTGTGGATCGTTAGTCTGTTGCCAGAATAAAATGTTATATATTTTTGCAGACCACAGATAAGTCAGATTTGTGTGTTTCATACACATCATTAGTATTTGTACAATATCTATCAAAGCAACACAGATGTAAATAAACTGACTTACTCAATAAAAGGTAGAGGGGAAGGTGGAGAAACGACAGCTTGGCAAGACACCTCAAGCCCACTGCAAGACCATTATTTGCTGCAACTGACAAAATCAGATATTTTAATCTAAAATATGTTCTTTTTTAAATGCTAACCAGGTGGTTTTGAGCCAACACCAAACCACACCTTAACCTCTGCCTTGTCACAAAATAAAAAGAAAATTGAAACGTAAAGACACTCAAAGTTTAGTGGTAAAGAATGTTTAAAAATATTAGTGTTTAGCAGAAACCTCAATGCCAGCATTTACTCTGGTGATTTGGTTGCGCAGATTTATGACAATCATGAGACGTTATTGAGTGTAGAACAAGAAAGGAAGTTGCCTGCACACTAACTCCAAGCCACAAAAAAACTTCCATGAACAAAATTTTGATCAGATCAAATGGAGATCTGTGAAAGATCTGTTGATCGAAACTTTTTTCATTGAAGTTTTTGTGGCTTGGGGTGAGTGTGCAGGTGACTTTTTTTTTCTTTATCTACAGGGTAACCTGACAGCTTTGCATAACCTCTTCTGCCACAAGGTTATTGACTCACATATGATTTATAGATTCAAGAATGGGGGAAAATCACAAGCGAATATCAAGACTGTTGCCGATTGCATAATGTCATTAGTCTGAAATTACACTCGTTACAAAGAATATTAAATGATATTGTCTGTCTCTCATGTGGTCGTGTTGAAGGCTGAACAGATGCGAGCAGGGAGCCTGCAGAACGTTTGGAAAATAGCTCTGCTGACATCAGCAGCACTGGGGAGTTATGTTGGCTAACAAGCTACTCCCATGCACAGTTTGTTTACACAGACGACACCCAGATCACAGTCTCTTCTTCTCATTACATGAAATATGCAGTGGGGGAAAATGTCACGAGTTGTATTCAATCTGCTCAGAGTGACACGGCAACAAAGATCAGCATAACTGAGAGTAATAATGAACTTTAGTGTGTGGGGGAAATAACTGACCTGAAAGGAGAAGTTAGTTTTTTTGCACATTAAGCCTTATAATAAGGATTTTGCTGTTTATATACAATGTTCTACATCATTTTAATGATGAATGGTGCAGAATTGAGCTGAAGCTCAGTGCTGACAGCTAAAGGATTTAAAGAGGCATTTCCAGAATCCTTCAAAAAAACACAATAAACAAGTTTTCAAAAACGACAAAGTCGTTGCATAGTATGCTGTGCTTTGAGTTTTGCTTTTGGAACTATTTTCAGCCGGCCACCTCATTGCTGTTTGTGAACTTCTGCATGATTTTTCATAATGGGAGTTTGAAGGTTACCGTAGAAGAGAGACATCTTCCATATCCATTTTGCTAAAATGTAATGTTGGGATAATGTTATTTATGCACAACATCGCTAGTGATCAACAGAAAACTACAAACTTTCCAAAGCAGCTCAAACCTCAAGGCAATGTCAGTACAATTTAATGGACTTTCTAAAAAGATGAATGAAACTCGATGCGAAGCATACCATCCGACAAATTTTGTATCTGAACATCAGCGGACACTACTAACCACTCGGTGAGTTTGTTGTCTTTGAAAACAAGCGTTTATTGTGTTTTCTGAAGGACTCTAAACATGCCCCTCTGAATCTTTGGTGGCATGATACACCATATGCCAAGTTAAAGGAGCTTATTTTTTAAATATATACGTGGTCCTGTGTATAAGTTCCACAGATTACACCACCTGCAACGGTTCATACACATCCATTTTTTCCAGGCTGGATTCCTTAGAGCTGAAGTCAGTCTTTAGGCCTTTTCAGGGCTGAAGCAGTTTAAGAACAGGTTCTTCCTGAATGACAGTGACCCCGTCCACAGCGCACAAGGGCTCAATGAATGGTGTGATGAGTATGAAAATGATGTAAATCATGTGTTACAGCCTTGTAGTTCACAGCACAGTTGAATACCTATGAGACAATCTTTTGGATGAATCCATTCCTCTAGTCAAGTTCCAGAAATCAATGAAATCAATTTTCAGAGAAATCAGTGCCTTGGTGCGTAGACGCTGTGACAGTCACATGTGCTGGCTGATGCCTTGCTTAGAGACTTTATTTTGGATATTTCTTTAATATGCCTGTACATTATTTAGTGCTCCAGTGTCAGGAACCATATTACTTGGCGTCTTTTTTGGGCTTATTTATTATTCGTAGATGTTCGGTGTCCTTAAAGGCATTCTTGCTACACATGTGAGCTGAGTAGTTGATTTACAGTAATCCACAGCAATTTTAGGGATTCTCATCCCAAAAGCCACCATGGTCTCTATTAAAAGCAAGCTGCATCTGTTGACAAAGATCTTTTGGTATGATTCAAACCTCTCAAGAAAGCTACTAGGACCTTTTGAAGCTTTAGTTGGTTTGTCAAACATGACAGCCATTGATGCAAATGATGCTTCTTTCCAGATGCACTTTCAGCAAGTGTACATTTTTTGAGAGTGTTTGGCTGAGCTAAACCTCTGAGCTGGTGTTTCAGTTTTTTGAAGTGCTGTTTTAGTGTTATTACCATAATAGGTCATGTTAGCCTTGTTAGCAAGGATGCCAAAAAGAAGCCTTTGCGTGCCTTTATCTACCTTATCATGTGGCAGTCAACTTGCAGGTTTTGGCTGTACCTTAAGAGTGTGCCACATTGCTATCCTTGACTTGTGACATCCCAAATTTGTTGAAAATTCGACTTAATTCCTTTAAAATTTGCATAAAGAGACACAACCAACGTCACAATCACAAACATGCTTTCAGTCAAGGTAATACTTTCAAATTCCAAGTCTAAAAACAAAGGCCTGTGATCAGATATTATCCAGATTACATTTCCAGACACAGAGTACATGCTAACACTACCTATAAATGAGGTAAGAAGCACTGATTTTCAGATAACATAACATAAGCAACATAAGAAATCTACACGTTTTAGCCCAAGCAGAATCCTCGCTTAAAGGCTTTAACATGTGTGAAGATGACATTGATTTATACACACTTGACACTCCCTTTCTCTAAATACTCTGCTCCCTTCACCCAGTTATTTACTCCTATAGATTGCAGAACATGACAGCAGCCATATATAAGGGGAAAAAAGAAGAAGACATAATCCTGTAAATCCAGCTCAGCAGCACAGACACCATCCACCTGCAATTATAAAGCCATTCAAGCCTTAAAACCAGATAAACCTTTGACAAGGTGTTGATCCAGAGCAAGCTGTACCGCACATCCATTTCCACATCACTCATGTCTAAAAGCTGGTGGATGATACAAATATTACAGGAAATCCAGAGGGAATAAACGGCCAAAACTCCAATCCGAACAGGATGGAGGTTGACTGAGTGGGAATGTGACATTTTTATAAGGAGACCATGAATTATTTTTATGGCATCATTAATAAAGTCTCTGGAAAATGTTTTTTTAAAGGCGGCAGCTAGGCAAGGATTTCACCCTGAGACAGATGAATGTGTGCTGGGCTGTCAGAGGAGGTAGACGGTGGACACATGAGCTCAACCATCATCCCATCCATAATAAACTATAAGCACAAAGTCAAATAAAATATCAAGCTGTTCAGAGAACATTACATAATTATGTTTAGGTTAAACTTGGCCCATCATTTGAAAATTCCAAGAGGAAATTATTATTAAAGTCATAAATCACTAATCCTTTTTCAGGTTACTCCCCTCCACCTCAGTAAGCTGAGCACGGTGATCTCATGTTGGTCAACATGCTGCTCATTATTTTCACATAAAGCCACGCCTTCATTCAGTTAGTGCAGACATACAGTAGTACTTGAACAATTTTGTGGTCTTTCAGAGAGAAAGATGAGATGATGGACGATACCACCATAATGTTTGTGTGGTTAAGACGGAGCTAGAGTTGAGCAGGGTCTGCTATTGACTAGAAGCATAAAACCTACAAGCAGAGGGAAATAAACTTCAATTTAAATTCAATTTCAATTAAAAAAAAAAAAAAATACCAGCACACCTTGCTAACTAATTTACATGTTTTTAGCTTGTCTGATAACCAACAGAAATGCATGACTTATGGTTGAAGCTGGAGTTTTGTCTGAGAACTATTTCTCAGTTCCACAAATCAAGCATGTGATTAAAGCTTAAGTAGGCAGATTCTTTATGTTGTCATTGGGCAAACATTTCATAATAACCTGTCAGCATGTCGTAATTCAGGTGGTCTGAAGGAACACTAGACTTCTGCACCTATCCTCGTCTCTGTATTCAGATCGTGATGGGAGCTTTTCTGCTCACCACAGGGCATTTCAGGAAGCATGTGCTCATGCTGGCTACTCTGCGCTGCGCTTCTTAGAGAGGCATGGCAGAGGCTTGGAGTAGTCATTAAGCACAAAAATGACGTAAATAGCTAATATTACAACACAATATAACAACATCCATGTGATTACCAAACAGCTTGTAGAAAAATAAACGTTATTAGTGCCACTCATCTCTCTGAAGGTTAGCGATACATTGCGCAAGCTACGGCCGTGGCATGATCTGTCTCCGGCTGTGACAGACTGTAGACCTGCTGTTAGCGCTTTAGCCCCGGGCCTCAGGCTGTGCTTTTTGCATCTACTCAGTGATAATGTGATGTTATTTAAAGCTAAAAATGTCAAATTGTCTTTTTCCACGATTCATGGTGGGTCAGTATAACAACATTTACTTGATAATATTACAGCTGCAACCCCTGGTACACAGCTGCTCGTGTAGATGTTAGCTCTGGCTAACCGCTTCTTGCATCTACTCTGTGATAACGTGATGTTATTTCAAGCAAAAAAACCAACACCTAATTGTCTTTTTCCACGAAGCATGGTGGCTCAGAATACAACATCTATGTGATTAATTTACAGCTTATGAGAAAATAAACGTTACTGGCACCACTCATCTATCTGTAGGCTAGCAATGCGTTGCGCAAGCCACGGCCGTGGCTTGAGTTACTGTCTCTGGTTGCAACAGGCCATTGCCTCGCTGTCAGCAATGTAGCCCCAGGCCTCCAGCTGCACCACTTCTTGCATCTATTCAGTGATATTGTGATGTTATTTCAAGCCAAAAAGCTGTGCCACTCTTGCTTGTGCTGTAACTGTGTTTTGTACACTGATCCATGTTTGCAACCTGGAGCTTGCATCAATGCATCCTGGTACATGTAGGCCTACATGTACTGTAAGACTGGCTATGTGGGCAGGACAGCTTTCTCTGTCAGTATAGCAAAAACAGGAATTTATTGCCTCAGTTGACTACAGTGACCATCAACACTGATTGTTGGAGTTCTTCAAGTTTGGCTCAAAATGAGGCTCTTGCACTTGCCATTCTAATCATAAAGCAGCAAAAAACAACTAAAAAGTTTGTGTGCATGAAACATTGTTACTTTGCTACGAAAAAGGAGAGTTCAGCTCGGTCAGAGAGCTATGGATATATTTATTTTTTAAAAAACTTTTCTCTCCTTCCTTTGCTTTTATGTGTCACTTCCAGGCCACCTCTGGCCATGTCACATAGAGGTGCATTGGTTGCGTTTTGAAAGGGTCAGAAGCAAATTAGAGCGAAGTTCAAATATTTTGAACCTTGAGCGCAGCGGTCAGTGGAGGGGGGAAATCCGAGGGGTTTGCCAAGTGAAGGGTAGCGGTGCTGCATAGTCAGGCACTGCCGCCCTCTCCATAGGAAAACGATGGGACAGCCAGGGCAAAGCAAAGAAGCAGTTGCCGCCCACTTAAATGCACACAGATTTCGCCCTACCGCTTAGTGTTCAGTGGCGCCAAGCAGCAGCCAATCCAATAAGAGGAGCTGGGCAAAGCATTTTTTTTTGTTTGTTTGTTTTTGTTTTGTTTTTTTTAAAACTTGATTTGATTGAGCAACTCTGGACAGAGCACTGCAGCACAGACCGGACAGCGTAGCGCAATGTTGTTGTCCAAGCTGTACAGCACACCTCTACTGTCATACAAGAAATCAATAGAAAATCTGTAAATGGCACAATGTTTCTACCAAATGGATAAATCACCCAAATACGTAGAAATCTTTGGTTACAATGCCAATGCCAAGTCTTTCACCAAAGCACCTCCCTGTCATTGCTGCCTCGGACCACAGTGGCAGCATCTGCTTTTTAATTTGTTGGACATGTACACAAACAGAAATGTATAATTGGTGATTTGAAGAGGATTTTATGCTGGAACTATTTCTCAGTACTGCAGATGAACACTGGGAATTTTGTTTTTGATGATAATTTAGAAAAGAAGAAATCATGATGTCTCTTGTGCTGAAATGTTGACCAAATGTTGACCTGTTCATTGTTGTCCAGTTTGGGATTTGCAGGAAAAATCTGAAATTTCCCCTCAACACTATTTTGGCTTCAGCATTTGGGCTTTCCAGTGTCTCAGCAGTTTCTGGGAGGGATTCCCTGTCACAAGCTGAATAACAGTCCATGTTTTGAAAAATGTCTCTATTGATGAGACAAGTTAGCAGTTTTTTTTAGCTTATTTATATCACAACATATATTTTATAGCTGTAAGCAGGGCACAGTTTAACATAAGACTTCCTATATAAATCCCAGCATTAGTTTTTTAAACCCTTGTATTTGTGAAGCATCAGTCTCACAGCTGGAAATTTGTGAGGAAAAGTGATGGATACTTCATTTTTTAAAGCATGTTGTCAGTCTGGCTTCAAACCGGACAAGTTTTTCCAAGTTTGAAAGCAGTGGAAATGTTCACTGGGAGAAACACTCCCCAGGAAAGAGTTCTTTTTCACTCTGTGTTCTGTCCTTCAGCTGAACAATGTTTAAATGAATAAACCTCACAGAGAAGTGTACATTTATCATGCAGAACAACATTTTAATAAGCAGCTTTTGCAAAAAGAGGAAAAAACTTTTGCCCTATATTGTCATCCATATCGACCAAATGCCTCTTTCTGCACAGACATTAACCTGATTTTTTTGCAGGACCCTCTGGAATGGCCTTGAATGAATGAATGAATGGCTTTAACTTTAAATGAAATCAAGGCTTTGGATGGGTTTCCAGTCTCAAAAGACATTATATTCATGTTAAAGAGAGGCTTTTTGTCTCGGGTAAGTCATCTAATGCTTATGCTGTTCGGCACAATATATATCCTCGCTCATTTTCTCCCCTTTCTGTCCCTTTTCTGTATAATCACAGAGTGATGTTTTGACTGGCCAAATCCCTAGAATTTCTCCTGAGGTTAGTGCACAGTCAATCATGAGGGCTTTGGCCGATCTTTTAAAAGAACCTCCAGATTATGTTACCTTCACCCAACAGGCAGCTCCATTGATCCTGTCGTGCTCTCTGTGGATGTTCATGCAGACTTCACTTCCCATGCCCTCCCGCTCTGTCATGCCATGCTCTCTTTTCAGTGACATATTTAGGTTGGTAATTAAGCCAGGATCAAAGCACTTCTGCTTTTTAGTGGTGTGAGAAGGTAAGGAGTCAACCGCTATTGCAAGGGAGTCTTAAAAGTGAGACCTGGCAGCCAAGGTACAACAGAGAACAAGTCAAAAGGTGGGTTACACTCCTGAAGGCAAGATAGTCGGCTTAGGAGAGGAGGTAGGCACTTTATTCTATGCTGGAAACATGTAATCATTTGAAAGAGGATAAGGTTGAAGCAAGGACATTACTGGAGCCACACCTTATCAAAACATAGTACCTAATTGAGACACTGGTGCCTAAACAAACTTTCCCCAGATGAAAAGAAAATGGCCTGTGAAAACAATTCCTCAACCTAGTGGACTTTTGGACAGTGTGTCTTTTAAGTAAGACTTTGTTTTTGCCTGTCAGGCTGGTGAACACCCGTGGATGTACAGTACAAAAACATTACTCCATATTTCCAACAATGTCAGCTATGCAGCTTATGTTTTCTCCTGAACTTCAGACGGATCCGCTGAGAGAATGTTTTACTTACATTAAACACAACTGATGTTACTGATTGTAATGATACCAGATACCAGACAGATACCATCAACATTGTCATCATATTGTCCCACACATTTTTTCCATCCATTTTCTATTGGGTACAGCTAACTTTTGGTCTACCAGCCACTCTTATACTGGCACCAGGCCCCACATGTGGAAAGGATCTGGATTTGCTAAAAGATGCATCGGAGCTGCACTCCTGCGAAGTGACCAGTTCACTCTCGAGTTCATCATGAGTGTCACACGTAACCCTAACATAAAGTTTACAAGAAGGACAGAGGAAAAAAGACCCACGGGCCACAGCAGAATGCTGTAAATATTTTTGGGAAAATGTTTGCCGTGGGCAAGGAATAGATAAGCAGTAAAACCACAGTGTATCGGAATGGAAATCGGCATGGAGCCTCTACAACGTTGCACAGACAGTAACTTATGACTTTCTACTTGGCGACATTTGAAATTGCATCACGGTCACAGTCTGTCTCTGAGAAACACACAAGCATGCAAGCGTACAAACAATCAATCCCTATACTATAATTCTTGGGCTTAAATGAATGTAGAGCCTGAGGTTCTTCGAGATAAGAGAGCAAGTAGAAGAGGGGTTGAACAAGATATTAATGACAACAATGTTTCATTACAGATCACTCTGTCTCAAAATGAAGATGAACTTTAAAAGATCCCTCTGTTTTGCTAGCATCAGCTAAAAAAATAAATAAATAAATAAAAATAGAACAATAAAAATCAATTGACTTTTCACTGCACTAGATGGTGCTAAGAGCCTACTGTTTGCTGAGGTAATGAAAATGCAATAAAAAATTACTGAAGTGAGGTAAATAGATTAAAAACCTTATCTTATTAAATGAAATAGAAGATGCTGACAAAGTTTTACAGTAATGATTTACAGTTGAAAAAGATGGAAAAATTGCAGTAAATAATGTTGCAATACTCAACATATTACAATATCATGATAATATTATATCATGGGTAATATATTCTAAGTGTGTTCCTATGTTGTGTTTATATTTGTTGTGTCTTTCATTCTGATGTTACTCACAGGAGACATGTATAATTGTCTGTGCACAGATCTCGGCAGAGGCACAGACCCCAGTAGTATGTCTGCTGTCTTCTGTACACAGTTAATAATAAAGGCAATAGTGGCAGTCTTGTTTGTTGAGATCAATGCATTATTTGCAGTTACAGCTGTGGTCGATATGAATGATGGGAAGCCAAATCAGGTCCTTTCGTGACCTTTATAACCGCTCATACTCACATTTTTCTAACAGGCCACAGGTCAGCTCTCGGCTTCTCCGGAGTTATATTGTACTTGTATGAGTGCCAATGTACATTCATACGACCTGCACTCCAAATATGCTGTTGGGTGGGTGGGGGGGGCCCCTTTTTGTCCCACATGTCTTTCAGAAACTGGTAAAGCTCTTAATTTTCCCCTTAACCATCGCAGTGTGTACAACACTTTGTGTTATGTGGCTTTGTCAGTGGTTTGGTGTGCTTTGTGTGTGTTTTTTCTAAATGCCACCTCACTGAGCAAAAATGGTACTTATTATCCCGACAGGAGAACTTTAGCCTCTCACTGTGCTGACCATGGAGAAATGCCATTTTCAGTTGAATCACTTCTTATAAATGTCCCCTTCAGTTTTCCTTCCTGTAGTTAAGAAGACAGCCTGTCCTTTCTCATTATGAGACGTGGTAAGTCTAGAATGTCCCAAAGCAACCAACAAATTTCAGTCTCTCGAAGTGTAGGGTGTTAAACCTAACAGCCACAAAAACTTGTCCTGTGCTCAGTGTGGTGAGTCAGGCCTTGTTTATGGTCGCTGCAGTGTTCCTTGTGCAACACCATCATGCTGGCTGAGGCATTTCTGGTCAGCACATCGCGCACTGCAGTATTCTCCAAAACAGCACCGGGTGTACACACAAAATATTCTGTATGAATAAGCAACAAGTCAACAAGTGTACGGGCAGGACGTCATTATCCAACATGTCTACACTATATACGCAACAGCTTTATCACTACAACATATATGTGTGTGTGTACACTCTATGTACATGTACACTGGAGTGAATTCTCATTCTATTTTTTTATCTTGTTACTTTACAATAGGCTTTGCTAACAAAATGTAGTCTAAGTGTAATAATTCTTCATTTCACTGGACACAGTCTTTAGGATAGGCTGGTTGAATGAGTTATTATTTGTTTGTGAAAGAAGCCACACACACAAACATTGTAAACGTGCCCACTTTTATTTAAAAACACACCTGAATTAAATTAAATAACAAAAATATACAAAACATGTTTAACCACATGGCTATTTGAGTCTTCTGGGGACTCTCTCTCCCGCTGACACTGCTTCAACCGTCGCTGGTGTCCAGCCTGAAATGAAAAGCGCAGAGCGTGCAGAGTTACAAGATTTCAGAGGCACACGACCAGGCGCCGAGACGGCTTGCAGGGCCTTTGTGTGGGTGCGATGATGTTACTTTTGGCGTGTGCACCCTTACGTGGGGAAGACTATGGCAGCCATAAACCGGGCTTCAGAGAGATGATAAAATTGGAAAGGGACACAAAGCAAAGTAACCCAGTCACACACTATATGCCACTGGAGTGCATTAGAAAACTTTACATGCATTGTAGCACTGGACCATCAATATCTGCAGCAGATATTCATCTCTCCCTGTGTGTGACTCATGTCAAAAGCACATTTTTCATTTGCAGCATGGCCAGTAAAGTGTTCTTGTCTTTAATAAACCATACTTTATCTGCTTTGATCATTTTCATAATAACAGAAGATAACATGCAATAAAACTGTAAAACATGACATGAAACAGACATTAAAAAATAGAGAGACACGCTTTTTAGGAGTGACGCAGTTTGTTGAGAGTTTGATGAAGGTATTTCCAT
>JAPZDX010000005.1:23222574-23236662 GCA_029783625.1 Naso annulatus | reverse complement strand
CCAGACCCCTGCTAGCGGTTAGCGTTAGCATAGCTGTTTCCTTTATCTACTTGGTTACAATGTGATGTTACTTAAGGTGAAAAAAAATGTCTATATTTCTCTTTCTACAAAGCCTGGCGAGTCGGAATCACAACATAATATAACAACATTAATGTAATTATCGAACTGTTTATGACATTAGCCAAACTAATTGTTGGTGCTAGCTCCAGCCAGACCTGTGGCCTCCTTCTTGGGTAGCAAGAGGTCAGAGCCCTGCTAGCGGGTAACGTTAGCTCTGCTGTCCCCACAGCTGCTCGGTTACGATGTGAGAATGTGATGTTATTAAGAGTGAAAAACCGTCTATTTATCTCTTTCCTCCATGCATGGTGGGATCAGAATCTAAGCCACAACACAATATAAGAGTGTTAATGTGATTTTTGAACAGCTTGTGATGTTAGTCTTCCCACTGCCTGTCTGTAACATTAGCCAAGCCTGAGCTAAATGTTAAAATAAGGTCGGCTGCTCCTCACCCACTGTGGTGTTTTATAAAGGGGGGCGGGCCAACAGTTCCGTGGGGAGGGAGGACGCGGAGATTCACATGAACTAACATGAACACGCAGCTGTCCCGGCTTGAAAACAAGAGGCTGGAGAACAACACACAGTGTCGTTATTCCTGAAATCTAGAAAGGATAAATTTTGCATATTGCTCCTGTAAGACTAAAATAAGCCTGCATACTTAGTATCAACTATAAAGTTACCTATTTTGGACGAAAGTTGTCTCCTGTTTCGTTGCGTTTTGGTTACCCTCTAGGAATACACATGTAATTCAATGTACTCTTTTATTTTTCTATAAGGTCAAACAAATAACTAATGATCAATAGACTTGCACTGTCTGGTCAGGGTGCTAAAATATGCACCTAAATAGATGGAACGAAATGTTTCAGTGCTCTCTCTAGGTTGCAGATTATACGTAAACTCTTGGCTCTGGGACGTCTTTCAAATCCCATCTTCACAGTACTTCTTCTTTGTGCTCTGACAAAAACTCACACTGAGTACTGGCCATGTCTTCATTTGCCTGCCATTTACCTGTCTCATATTTATGGGCCTGAAGAGAGACAGAAATGCAGAGGAACCCTACAAGCTCAAACATGCTGGAGGCCGAAACACTGAAACTGACAGGGGCTCTACACTTGTATGATTTATACAGTTTGAGCTTTGCTGCGCTCGAGAGACATGTCACAAGAAGACAGTATCACTTTACCAAGAAAGGCAAGAGCGGGTGACAAGAAGGGCACGACCCACAGTAAAACTGACGAGGGAGAAATTCATACCAGGCCACAGAGTTTGACCTGAGGGTGACCTCTCAGTTCCTAAGGCCTTCCACCACACGAATGATGCTAATTTCGAGCTAAAATTACTCAGGGTTCAGAAAGACACCAGTCCCAGCACACACATTAGACTGTGGTGAAACACAGTATGAATAGATCATTTCATTTCAGCAGCTGACAGAAAATAAGGGCAATGAGGGCTTGAATGACTAAGCCTCTCTGGAGCTGAGATTAGGCCTCCATCTCTTCATTCTTGTCATGGCTGTAAATTACTCAGCTCCCACATTAAGGGGGTTTGTGCTCATCAGGAGATGTGGGAATAAACGTTCAGCTGGATAAAAGTAAAGGGAGGGAGAGTATGGTGCTGGGACTAGGCAGCATGTGGTTTGTGGTAACTCTTAGGAGGGAGATTATCTATTTGTGCCAGCTCCACATTTCTCACTGTAAAACTGAGTTTCGAATTACCAGACAAGGTGAGAAGGGGTTTTGTAATTTAATTCCGGTGGACAGGCTGAACTTACTTGAAGCAACATACACAACTCTCTTTTAATCCTCCTCAGTTAAGATTGTAATAAATGGGCTCGGCTTGCACCACTTTATTCAATCAAGTTTATAGCTGTGAAGGTTCATGATGAGGCTAATGACAAAGAATAATGTGGTTTTGAGAGAAAATGGCTTCAAAACCAAAATCGGTAAACTTCTGTAAACTTCACAAACTGTCTGCAGAATGCAAGAAAAAGGGTAGTAAGAGAAAACATTACAATATAGAAGAAAATATTAAAAAGAGCACTGTACTAGATTAAATGAAGTGCAGAAAAAACCCGTTGGTGCCAAAGACTCCAGAGTCAGGAAACAGGCAGGAAACATCGTTGCAGACCCATCACAGCCTCGACACAACCTGCTCCAACTTCTCCCCTCTGGAAGACGCTGCAGAGCTTTGAGAGCCAAAATAACCAGACACAAGAACAGCTTCCTCCCACAGCCATCACTCTGATCACTTAAATCAGTCATGCAGTGTAAATATTCCTCTGAAACATATGGATAGGTAGATATATAGGGAGAGACTGCAACCACGACAGAATGCAATATGTATTTTTTTAACAGTCTGTCCTAAATCAGTCCTGCAAGCTGTGGACTGTGGATGACATGTATGCGTACTGTGCACTGACTGATATATTTTAAGTATATACTGTATGCTGCTGGTTTAGGTTGCTTTATAGGCTACAGCGGTGTTTCTTAACCAACTGTTTTGCACATTGCAGTCTTTCTTGAGTTTTGTTGTCTTTGTTTTCAGCATTAGGCTTTGGTATCTGTATTTCAAGCTCCATTTCTGTTGGAAGTGTGTGTAGCGTTGAAAGCAACAAAAGAAATGGGTCCAATTCCCTGTATGTGTTCCAAGTCTGATGAAAACACTGAAGTTCAAGAAACAGAGTAGGGATTAAGGATCAATTTAAGTTGATTCTACTTAATTAGCTCAGTAGCATACACTACATGTATACTACCAATTAGCCCAAGTTAGCATAAAAACTGGAAGCAAAACAGTCTCCTTCTAAAGTTCATAAACACATGTGCAAATCAAACAAAATACATTAATCATGTTTACTAGCTTTTGGGATGCTGTAAAATGTATTTTATGATTTTGGCCAGAACCAGGCTTACTGTTCGTCCCTCCTTTCAGTCTTACACTGAAAGGAGGGACTTCTAAGCTAATTTCCAGCTGGCTTGAGCCTCATACTTAAATAGGAGTTATATTGATCCTCTCATCTAACAATTTGACTTGGAAAAAAAAAGGTAAAAAAAAAAGCATTTACCATAATACTAAAATATTTCTTTTTACCGTGAAGGTAAAGGTAATGATAAAAAAGTGATAATAAAAAAGAAGAACTCAGCATAATTTCAAGTTAAAATGTTACAGTTCTGAGTTAAATATTAACAAAATGTGTGTTTTAACTCAAAGTAAATGCTGTATTCTGTTTTGGAGTATGTTGAACTCCTGTTAACTCACTCATATTTGAGTATGATTTTGGTGAAGAACTCTGTCTTTAATACATAATCCAGGCCTGGGCATTGTATCACCCATGTGTCATTTGGCCCCCCAGGAAAAACAATTGCCCTCCTCGGGTAACATCTATCCCAGGATGTTATTGTCAGTTCCAGGTTGCCAGGTTTGTCTGTGTACACTAGATTTAATGGCCTGGTTGTGGTCACTCAGCCTGCATTTACGGTAAGTGATATGTTTCTCAGCTCAGTGTGCCCATAATGTGTCATTTTGTTTTGTCTCTTCATCTAAAAAGACTTGAAGTTCACTGAGGATTTTGTAGAAGTTGAAAAAGTAACCAATCAAGTAAATGTAACGTGTGTGAGAACACAAACCAACCAAACATGGGATGTTTATGGTTCACAGAAAGCACACCTGGTGCCCTACAATGTGTCCAAAGCACACACAGCGCAGTTTTGACCGCTGGCGTCTGTGCGAACAGTTCTGAAGCTTGACCAGGTTCAAGACTTAGAGAGCAGCCATTTTCAAAGTATGCCAGTTTAAGAGGGCCTGGATGAAATATATAACAGTACTAATGCCCAAAACCACAATCCATTTCCCAAGTGAAAGCCTGCTCTGGAGTTTGGGGTTAAGCAGTGAAAGTACTTAATTTTTTGATTTATTCATCTTGGGAACATTCTGTACACAGTGTTGCAGGAAGAATAAAGCATAATAATGACAATTTTGCTTGCAGGATAGAATATATGCTTACTGTGTCTCGCAGCTGAGAAAACGATTTAAATTTAGTCTTGTTGGATAATAATGATGCCAAGCTACGGCTGGATGGTAAAACATGGCACTGTTCTTGCTCTCTTGTGTCGTTCTCTTATTATGATGAGTGGCACCAAAAAACATTACTGACAGCCAGTGGTTGGTATAGCAATAAAATTTTAAACCTTTAAATGCTCTCTCTGAGGCACTGTGGGTTCACACATGGATTGAAATGGGTCAGGAACAGTGTTGATGGACTTTGTGAGGGGAAGAAAGAGACAGCTGATCTTATATGAGAGAGGTATCCAGAAGAGAGATGACCCATGTGTGAACTGAGATGTGTAAAAAGCAAGTAAGAAATCTGGACGAAATTGATTTTTGTGCTTTTCATAAAAACAGCAGCATAACAATAAAATCTATCGTGAGGTCATTTTGATTTTACATTTTTTGCAGAAGAACAGTCCACAGAAACAACGTCTGTGATGCCAGAATAGTAGTGAAAGTGATGTAATCTCTCTACTTTAAAATTTCTAATTATTTGCTTTGGATGTTAAAACAGAGCAACTTTCCCTTTGTGTTGCACTCAGGATGAAAAGACCTTGAGAACTTTTGTGCAAACTTGATGCTGAGGCTGTGTTTTGTCTATATGGTTCTGGATAAAACATTTGCTGCTCCGTGGTTTCCCTCCAAAATACACTTGACTCATCTTCAGGAGATGGTGGGAGACTCTTTCCACCAGACTTTTGATGGAAATTGATCTTGGCACATGTTTGAAAGACTTACGGAAGAGGTACGTCATGTACGCACACACTCACTTTCTGTCTGTGAGAACATGCTGTGCACTGTCCATGTGAACGCTGTAACAAGCCTGGGAACAAACAAGGCATCTGCCTGGGCTGTGGCTGCTCCTCAGCAACTGTCTCAAATTAGCTGAAACCCTCCCACACTTACACTACAAAGCATGTAAACAATTTATATTGATCTGTTATAATAATTATAAAAATAATTACCTTTATTTGTATAGCATGTGGCAACAAAATCTGTCAGCCAATCTTATGAGCAACAGTGAACATGTTAATTTTTGGTAACTGAACCTGTACAAAAACTGAAGTGTTAAAACAATGAGCCGGGTCATGTGTGTGGTCGAGCCTGGGGTCGTCAGGTACAGTGACTTCCTGAACTCTTGTTGTCATGACTCTTTGCCAAATAGAGACTCCAGGGAAAATGCTAAGAAATAAGCTATTTCCCAATTCGGGGCCAACATCCTCGGAGGACCACAGCCCACACAGGCCCACGAAGGCCACGCCTTCACTGGCTGAGATGGCCAAAACAAAACCTACTGTTTTTGTCACCAGCTGCTCTTTGCATTGCAATGCACCGTTCCCGCCCAGCAAACATGATATGGCAGTTCACTTATGCGCAAGTAGGATGAAATGATTAGTTTGTTATTTTTAAATATTACATTTAACTCTTTCTCCACCATTGATGAGATTTTCTGGCAATCTGCATTTTCACTGGTAAGCAATGGGGGGCGCTGTCTCATATCTCGTGAAATGGTACAGCAATCCTGGGTCCAAATACAAGCAAAGAGGCTGTACCAGAAACTGGAAAGACAGGAGGCACAGCCAGCTGACCTAGCAAGAAACAAAATGTACTGTTGATTTATTAGTTATTGCATGTTTTAAAACTGTTTCTGTGTTTGAGTTTGAAGTTTGGAGTTTAGGACAAGGTAGGTCAGACAAGGTAATGTGGTGTGACATGAAGTGAAGTGACAGACAAAAAACTTTCCTGTCACTGAGGGTCCTGGACCTGTCAGTGATGTTGCCACTCTTGATTCAGACCAACCAGCTGACTTCATTGAACTATTCCTTTCTGATGAACTGATTCAGAACATTGTTGATCGGACCAACTTGTATGCTGACAAGTGTATTGAAGCTGAGAATGGTGCCTCTGGTATCATTCATAAACCTGACCTCGAAATGTACTGGTCCACAGATGAAATGTCAGCCGCCCCGTAGTTCAGCAAGGTCATGTCTCGCAACAGGTTTGAAATCATTTTTTCACTTCAATGATAATGAAGCAAGACCAGCCGATGGTACTGTCAGGTTCTACAAAGTCTACCCCATCTCAGATAAGCTTGTGTCCAAATTCTGTGAACTGTATCAACCTAACATAACCTTTTTGCATTGATGAGGGCATACTTCTGTGACATGGCCGCTTAGCTTTCAGAGTTTACAATCCCCCCAAACCTGTGAAATATGGCATAAAATCCTATATCTTGTGTGATTCTGAGACTGGATACTGTTTTAACATGAAGCCTTATTGTGGCGAAGCTGCTGCTTTGGGAGACACAGTTGACATTCTTCATGACCGCTTGGCAGGTCATGGCTACGATTTGTTCATGGATAACTTTTACAGTTCTGTAGCATTGTGTAAACACTTCCTTGATTTGAAAACTTGTGCCTGTGGTACAATTAGGAAAAACAGAGGTTAACCACCAGTCATTGCAGATGTTGGGGATGCTGACTTTAAGGTGTGTCCAGATCAAAAGTGATGAACATGTTGTACTCACAAGAAATGGCAGTAATCTTGTAGCTTGATCATAATTGGATCATATTTTTGATCATTGCTTCAGTTGTGTCATTTGCGTGATGTACACAGTCTGCTTATATAAGCTTGTTTAGAGGAAGGGGGACTAGCCATTTTCTGTCATTAATTATTAATCATCATTTCTGCTCTACATCAGTTTTGGAGGTCCTATACAAGTTGGAAAACTTAACAATGTTGGGTCTTTAATCGCCAATGTCTGTTCGCTAAATTCCAGCAATGTTCGTGTCATCAGGATGTCATAGACTTTTGGGAAAATCTCAACACCGATTGGCTGTTGCAGCACAGTGTCACGCAATGTTGTCCAAAAAGTTAAACATTTTCAACTTCGAGCAATGATGCAATGAAGGCAATGGGGACAATGGTACCACATCGCATGATTCGCATCGCGTGTATTGTGAAAATTGTGTTGCCTGAAGTTTACTTTGACTTTGGATATAATCTTGTGGTGTTCATTGTGTTCATCGCTTCCTGTCTGAACACACTTTTAGGACTGGGAAAACAGTCATGCATCCTGGTAAAAATGTAAAAATGGTTACAACATGCCATCAGAACTACATGGAAAACATCAAGGTATGGCAGAGGGGCCGCCAAGAAAAAGTTGCCAAGCAAAAGCTGGCATGCATCGTAGAGTGCAACAGTGCAATGAATGGAGTGGACAAATTGGACCAAAACGTTGTGTACTACCCATTTGTCAGAAAGTCAGACAGGTAAATGAAGAAATAGCCTGTCTGTTAAAAAAATCAGTTTGTTCAACAACATTTGTTTGTCATCTACAAAGCCAAAAACCCACAGGGACAAATGCAGCACTCCCCTCTCGTCCATCCAAAGTATCATATAATCATGGATGAGCCAAGTGCTTTTGAAATATGCTGGTGGTGAGGAAACCTCTGAAGGGAAGGCAAGAGATGAACTTCCACCTTAAAAGACTCCCAAAACACCTCAAAACACTGACCCAAAGAGATGTCTAGATGACAGTTTTGCAGGCCATGCTCTTGTTGCAATCCTCCCAACTACCAAAAAGCAGCATCCAGCCAGGAGATGCAGGGTTTGTGCACGAATGGGGTTGCTCTTATTGCAAGGGTTGTTGTGGTTCCTTACATTTTGGGGAGTGTTACACAGTGTACCACTCAAAGGCACATTATAATGCTTTACACTACAGACACACCAAATCCAGCAATGATGGATCTTGACGCAACGGAACACCCCACACTCCTTCGAGTGGGCAGTGCAGTATTCAGGTTGGATAGATGTACTGCGATTTGGGTGGTGCTTGATTTTGGCTAAAGTCTTTTCAACATGGCAGACCGGTCACAAAGTTTCTCATTTTTCAGGTAACTGTACATTAAAATATGTTCTTGAAAACATTTTACTCAAGAAATAGGCAATGCAGTAACAGAATCTTGTTTCATATTTGATCGGCACTGCCTGATTTGACAGTTGGATCGTACTTTTTCAAGTCCACAACGCTGCATCGGAAGGACCTCATCTGCATAAAGTTCTAGTCATGATTATGCAAATTCAAATATGGCAAACAGTCCGTCAACTTGCCACGCTGTACCCATCATGCATTGCACAGCCAGATCACCTTCTCTCCATAGAAAAAGAATTGGATCCATCAACTTGATATGCGTCAGCATATTTATTGTGTCTGACATCGAAATGTGCAGTCAGTATTCTACTTGTAACTCACTTTAAATTTTTTCCCCCAGATTTGCAGTTTTTGCCATTTCTTTAGGCTTTTGTTAAAAAAAAAATAAAAAAATAAAAAAATGTTGTCGTTGTTGTAAATTAATAATA
This sequence comes from Naso annulatus, assembly GCA_029783625.1. Taxonomy (NCBI): domain Eukaryota; kingdom Metazoa; phylum Chordata; class Actinopteri; order Acanthuriformes; family Acanthuridae; genus Naso; species Naso annulatus. The sequence goes on along the minus strand of JAPZDX010000005.1, from coordinate 23,228,199 downwards.
TTCAGGTGTTTCTTAAAAAAATAACTAACTTGTACCTTGAAATGTGAATTATGTGAACTCTAATTAATTAGCACAACAAAATGTAAATATAATATATATATATATATATATGAAAACTGATTCTTAAACGTCTCATTTTTGTAAGGGTTGTGGTGCTGCCTGATTTTTTGGGTAATGTTACACCACTATTTAAAAAATACATTATTAATATTATTATTACATTTGTTATATAATTGATGTTACCAGATTAAAGTGAGAAAAACAAAATGTAAATGTGAAGTCCATGAAAAAGTCTCTGGATGGAAAAAAATTGTATTTTCACAGCTTTTTGTCCGAAATTTTGTCATTGTTTGAAGAAAATGACCAACAGTCAAATGTTGATAAAACATGTAGAATAAAGTTTTTTGTGTATAAAAGCTGGGGTTCTGTATTTTCGTTTGATGTATTCATTGCTTACATATTTGTAAAAAAAAATTCTGTGGGGCTTGAAGGATTAGTGACTTTGATCAAAAAAGCTGGCAGTGGCGGGCAACTTCAACTCAATACTCTGGTGGGCAAAAAGTTAAAAATGTACTTTTCTAACTGCCGCTGCTTTGTCCATCATGTTTTCTTTTACATTTTACATGTTTAACAAACACAATACTATATGTTATTCAGTAAGTTTCATGTTTTAACTTTGGTCCTTGCTGATTGAGCTGCTTCACCTGTTTCCAGTCCTTATGCTAAGCTTTACTAACAGTCTTTTGACTGAAAAGGTAAAGGTGAAGGTTTATTGTCATTACACAGTGAATTGTACAACAAAGTTGCGAGGTTAGAGAGGAGGGTAAGTCCTGAGCTGCTGCAACTGAGCGCACCGCCACATTGGGCCAACCTAACCATAGCTGTAGCTTTGTATTTATCATTTTGACATGAGAGTGGTATAAGTTTTCACACAAGTCTCTCTGCAAGAAACCATATAATCGATATCCAGAATGTTGAACTATTCCTGTAACTGGTGTAAAGTCCAACCGGCTGAAATCAGAGATGTGGAGTGATGCTGTCTGAAACCAATTGTTATAGATATAGCAATTTGGTACAGAGCAACTAATGTTTTAGGTTGGTAGGCTATATTATATTTTTACTTAAAAAAAAAAGGCAGCACGGTGACTTGGTGGTTAGCACTGACAGTAAGAAAGCAAGGAGGTCCTGGGTTCGATCCCTGGCTTTCGCAGGGCCTTTCTATATGGAGTTTGCATCTTCTCCCCGTTTTTTGTGCGGGTTTTCTCCATGTGCTCCGGCTTCCCCCGCCATCAGAACATGCATGTTTTGAGTGAGGCACTAGCTCAGAATCTGGAGTTGGTCCCTGGGCGGTGCGCTGTGGCTGCCCACTGCTCCTCAGGGATGGGTTAAATTCAGAGAAGACATTTCACTGTACACTGTATGTGTGACCAATAAAGTACCTTTACAGAGTATAAACATTTTTACTCTATCTGCAGGAGTTCCTTGCCATCAATAAACATACATATTATTGTATAGTACCACCATAATAAGTGTAACTTATATAAAAAAAGATGGGAAAGTTTGACAAAATTTAAATCATGAAAAATCTCCCTTTAGTGTTTTCTCTGAGGGGGAGAACTTTGCTCATTCTCTTTTCCCATCCAAGTTTTCCAATACTAATTTTTGGGCGAGAATTTGATCTCATGGGGAGTTCCTCTCTTTTGTTGAAGGCTTAATGGCCTCACAGCTGTAGATTAGGCCTGTTTGCGGTGTCGGCTTTGACAAATTGCTCTCAGAATTTTTTCTGTTTCAAATATCACCCCACTGCTGACTAGCGTGTTACATATCCATGACAGGGAACACCCTTCACCTTGTTCCCACCCTGTCACCCTATCACACTAAGAATAATGTGGCTCTAACCCAAAGAAATGCATGGATCAAGTGTAGGAGGAGAGGAAATTTATACTGTTACTGGTTGTTAGTATGACCTTCTTCACTATGAGGCGACGTAGCAGTTTCATAGAATCCAGTCAGAAAGTTCAAAGTTGAAGCACACACAGTTCTCTCCTTCCCTGCAGGATCTGTGGTCTCCTCCAGCTGGGCTGCTGTGTTTGAGGGCAGGGTGCGCTGCAAGTGCATCCAACAGTGTTACAGACAAAAGAGCACTCCCTATAAACTTCTCTGGAGGGAACAGCGGATGACTTGGCTAGGTGTGTAACCCATCACACACCCTGCTGACAGACCGGTCAGTTCCAGCTCCACGGCTGCACATCTCACAGATGCTCCATGTGCGTGTCTGTGAGACGACTTTGTTGCTTCTGCTTATCAACACAGCACAGCTTAATTCTTATAGATGAGTTTCAGGCCCATAGTAGGAAGGGTGTTCTCTAACACTCCTCTGTGGTTGGCTATGATGCAAACTGACTAAATGCTTTGCTCCAGGTTAATCTGGGACTGTAAATTGAAATATCGGAGTTCACTGCCCTAAGGGACAATTGTGTGTAATATGAAGTGGGTCAATGACTGAGGCAGCAGTGGTGAAATGAGAAAAACCCTTGAAACTCTCAACCAGAGAGGGCTGTTAAACTTTTTACAGTTTGCTCATTAAGTTCAAAATGCAAACATTTGAGTTACATCGTTTCTGATGATGCCTTTGACGATAAGCTGTAATTGATGCATGTCATCTCCCAGAGTTCTTGTGGAAACCGAACAGTTTTGACTGTATGACACTGGTAGATCTGTTTTCCTTCTTCAGAATGCTGAGCTTTCTTTTTCTTTGGACCTGTACATGTACTTGTACATGTACTTGAACTGTCATTGCCTGGATACTGTATTTTCCTTATGTGTTGATCCAACATTGTAACTCACAGGAAATGAAAAGTACTACGCCGGTCAGACACACCTAAGAGCAAGCCTGTGATGTTAGCTGCACCTTCCCTCTAGACAGACCAACCCCTGCTGACTGACGTAAAAGGCGTCAATAAATATGCACTGGTACTGATTTAGCGAGGGAATACCACCACAGACACCCAGAATTTGGCAATGCTGCAAATAAATTTATCAGTGGGTCATAAGACTCAATCAACGTTGTGTTACCTTACTCTGTGATATAACCTGGGCCCAGACTCTGCCCAACCCACTGAGCAGACTTGATTCTCTTGGTCTGGAACTGCGCTGTAAGACTGTGATTTTTGCTGAAAAGGCAATTATCCAATGAGTGCCGGGGGTGGGAAGCCATGGGCAGGACTAAACTGTCTGTCAAGAAATATCTGACATTTCATCTTGCAAAGCCACGTTACAGGATGAAAAACAGTAAAGTGGTTGTTATGTAGTGTCTTTGAAATGAGTTTTAAAAAACTGTATTATTTTTATAAAAAACTGAATTTATATGTGAAAAGACAGTAGAGACACATTTGTCTAAATCGATGCTCCTTCGTGCCAGACAGCATCTGTACCGGTCTGTCGTCGGCAGCGAGAGGGCAGAATTACCGCTGTGGATGCCACTGTCTACTCAGGTGATAATGTCATGTGATTTAAAGCGAAGAAGATTCAAGATTCAATATTCAAAAAACTTTATTGGCCCTTAATGCAAGCTGTAATGGAAATTTGTCCTTCTCTGTTTGATGACTTATAAAATACATGTAAGAATGTAAGAATATAAAACCCACTAAAAAAAATAAAAACATTAAAGATAGTGAATTCATGTAATTATTGTAACTTCATGTAGTTGCAGTAAATTCATGTAGTTTAAAAGATTTAACAGTGCAATGAATATAGATACAAACGTCTGTTTGACACTTTTCCCAGTGCATGTTGGGTCAGAATCTCAATCACACACACAATAACACAATACAACAACATTTATATAATTATTTCACAACTTGTGGAGACATTTTTGGATTTCGGTTGTCTCACTTAGCCAGACTTCTCTCCACACTCACTCCAGGATGAGCAACCCCCCATCCCCACCCCAGCAACGTAACGCCCGTTCTTGTGGATTAAATTTGAAAAAGCAACAACCGGTGAGGAAGGGTTTGGGAAAATCTAATCCCCTCCCCTGAGAATCTCTTAAGGTGGAGTCAATGCCAGATGAAGAGGATCAAGTCCACTCAGTGAACTGGGTGGAGTCTCTGATCTGGGTCTTTTTTGGTCTCCATCACCTTCCTAAAAAATATTTTGCTCTTAATGGTGTACATGAGGCTGAGGAAGTAGAGCCGATCGTCTGCTTATCAGGTTGGTGGACTGATCCTCGGCTTCTCCTCAATCCTCGGCATTTGAAAGTGTCCTTGGGCAAAGATACTAACTGAAGCTCAAATGACTCCTGATGGCTTTTCCATTGGTGTGGTAGTGAGTGTGTATGTGTTCCTGATGAGCAGGTTGGCAGTCTGTGTTGAAGCACCTGCCAATAGTGTGAATGTAAATGGGTGAATAATGACTTGTTCGTGCTGGAAAGCAATTTGAGTGTTTGAAAGACTAGAACTTTCTAAATACAGTCCTTTCACCATTTGTAGCACTTTACTACGTCACCTGAAGCCAAACTAAAAAACGGTTGTTGAGTAATACTAGTCTGACATCAAGTAGACATTGTGTAGATATCTGATCACAACCATCTCACAACCCCCCCAAAATTTCAATAAAATGTTACATGAACAAAAAAAACAAAGACACATGCATGAAAACTGTAAAGTTTGCTTAAAATGCAATAACACTGTCAATGTTTCCTGGTTGTAAGGGACAGTCAGAGTTAGTGGACATGGAAGCAACGGCATCACCGTCAGCGTCCTCCTCGTGGTTACAGACAATCTGCAGGATGTCGTTACGGAGCAGGACGTCAGCGTCTGACCAATGTTTGCCAGATTATTGTTTTTACTCGTTAGCTGGGGAAACAGAAATTCCTCCAACAACGAGCATGTGTGAGTGAAGTTCACTCCACAAATACTTGTTTAATTGTTGCTTGTAAGTCTGTTTTATTACAGTGTACATGTATTTGCATGTATGTGGGTGTCAGGGTGACTCGGTGGGTGTACCTCTTTGTTCATTTCGTTTCCATTGTGCGTGTGAGGCCTGCTGGGTCACTGGCTTCACTGGTCTGCTGATGATGAGGGAGCTGAGTCAGCATGGCAGCAGAGAGGGAAACTCCCAGAGATGAAAGATGAGATAACTATTTCACTGTGAATGTGTTCCATTTTGTTGGTTTGATAAATTCTCCTTCCCCAAGTACGCATTTGCCTCAGAGTGCCAAACCACTGCAGCCACAGAAGATCTTCCAATCAAAACTACAACACAGTTTCCCCCACTCACTGAGCTCTGACACCGAGCCAAAGTCAGATAGGTACGTTTTAAAAGACCACGCTTAATATACAAAAATCATGCTTCACTTTTTTGGTCTATCATACTGTAAAAATAATGACTTTTCCAGAGGAGAAGAAGATGCCAGCAAACTTTTCTGTATATCATTTAGATTCATGAAGAGGATGAAAATGGGTCACAGCTAGAGAGGTTGTTTCTTTATCTGACTGTATGTCCTATACAAACTGAATCTTATGTAAATGCAGCAAACGGCTTTTTGTTTCAGTGGTGACGCAGTCTGTAGGTCTGTTTATTACTGGTGCCTCACACCTTCACATTGGCAAATGGGACCATCCA
>JAPZDX010000005.1:23183647-23194739 GCA_029783625.1 Naso annulatus | reverse complement strand
TTTTCCCCGTTCAACATGGATTCTGCTCACTAACTTTTTTATTGCTTTTTTGATATGTGACAAAATAGGTCAACTGGAAGTAGGTCCAATACCAGCCAGCTAAACAAGGCAGTTGCCACCTACTGTAGCAGAGTTGGACATACCTCTGTAAATGAATCAGTTCTCCCCTGGTTCTTGTATACTGGGACATGGACAGCAGTTCAATCAAATGGCCTAACTGAGGTTTAACTATAGCTCGACTTAACTGTGTAATTGTACTGCGTGATGAAACTGGAGGTGAAGGAGACTAACAAGGGTTGCGACAACATGCATTGACAACAGCTAACAGCAGAAAAGATAATCATTTAAAGTTTGACAGCAACAACTTGACAGATAGAGAAACTGGCAAAATCTGTTTGGACCAGCTGAAGGAGTTTAAACCCAATGAGTAGCTCCAGAAAAAGCAACAGAAGAGGAAGAAAGAAATGCAAATGAAGGAATAACATAAAGAAAGTCTGCCTGACTGAACTTGATCTAAAGTTCATTTGTCACTTGGGCTTTTAGAGCTACATGTGAGTAGTTTCCGTCTCACTGTCAGGCATGTACACACATGTAAGTACTCATCAAAATTACATACATTTTGGCTTCCCAAAAATGTATCAGTGCGCTCCAAATGACATCCACCAGGCCCCAGACACCCAATTCATGAAGGAAACATCACAGACACATCAAACTTTAAACCAAAATGTTAGCTTTTAGTGTCTGTATTTTAGCTTCCAGGAGCTTCTATCTGCTATCACTGCTTCTTCCAGACATGTGACACCAATACTGGGATAAATTCTCTGTTGGACCGAGAGATTTCATCACTGACAGTACACATTGTACTCTATAACACATCATTCTCATTCCTTAGCTGGCAGGAACAACTAGCACTCTCACCACGGCTATCTCCACCTGCATATTGCAGCCAGAGTGAAGTTAGCTTGAATTTGGCCATTTAGAAGTGAGTGGATATTTGCTTATTTTACAGAAACTGACGTTAAACCACAGTGGAAAAAATAAAAAAAGAACTTCACCAAATGTCTATAAGTTCTCTTCATGAACAAACCAACAGCTGAACAGTTCCTGATGTATTTGATTTGGTAAATTTGAGGAATTTAGAAAACTGAGGGAGAGGAAGGTGTTGAGGACATGTGGGAATGCACTTTACATAAGTGATTAATAATAAAGTAATAATAAAACGAAAGTATTATTACAAAGAGACTATCCGCTTGAAACAACTGTTAAACGGGCACAAAAGGTAAACAAAACAATTTTTCCAAGAAACAGAAATACCGAGTTTGAACAGACGGAGCTGTAAGGCCTGCCAGACCCTGTCTTGTGGTATTCTTCATTTGTTTTTTAAGTTAGGATATTGAAGTTATTGTAAGATCATCTTATGGTTTTATTATTGTTTATTGACTCTGCATGCTGCTTTGGATAGAAGTTTCTGCCAATTAACATAAACTTAAAGATACTGAGGCCCAGTAACAAAGCCAGTCTCTAACTGTATAACTGTTGACCTACATCAAGTGAGTGAAAATAAAAATCATCGTTGTGCAGGTATAAAAACAGAAATTATGACCCACTGTTAGGCTACATAAGCCCAGTATGATTAGCAGAAGCAATGAAAACCAAATATATATATATAGATATAGATATAGATAGATAGATATATAAATAAACAGATCGATAGATATAGATACATAATGTTAGATACTTAGAGGAGCAGTGTGTGGTTAGTCTTGGTAAAAAACAAACAAACAAAAACAAAACACCTGTTGTGCCTTAAGGATTCACTGCAAACTGCAATGGGGAGCATAACATCAAGCTGACTTTCTGTTTGGAGTCTGCATGTTTCCAACGTGTCTGGGTGGGTTTCTCTTAACAGTCCAGGGTCGTGCAGGTTAATTAGGAACTAAAATCACCTGTAGGTGTCAAAGTAGGTGCCAGTGCCAAGTTCTTCAGCCCCAATCCCAGCCAAAACCCAGCCAAATCTGATTATTTTTATTTCTTTACTACTTTTACAAGAAATTAAAACAATCATTTTTTTGCTGTGAAAATAGTTTAAAAATTCTTGTCCAGAGGGTTTCAGTTTATGAGGCACACCTCTGAGGGGGGACGTGGGAGAGTTGTTATTTGGTGTGGAGAGAGATGAGGCAAAGGTAATATGTGAGGTGAGATGTGTTGGTGTCCTAACTCAGTGGTGGGAAGGGAGCACAATGATTGTCCCTTCCCTGTCCTCTGCTGCCTTGGACTCACACTGCTCCACTTTAACCACACCTGAGCATGCTCTAGCTTCCTGATCTATGGAGAGCGAGCTGTATTTTCAATTATCAAACCACCATTTTTTTTCCTTGTAATAAAATTGTTCAGTCTTTCTCTGGTATCCACAATCTAACCGACAGTTGCAGGTTTTTTGATTGCTCTTTATCCGGGCTTTGTATGATGTTGTCTGCCTGCGTCACAGCAATGTCGGCGCTCCGTGCCTGTGCTCGTGCATTCGTACCGTGCCAAAGCCCAACTCTTCCAACGTTGCAGGGCCGACAAAGCGCGCCGTGTTTGGGGACAGTACAGTCAAACAGACTGGACTTTGTGGGTCAAACGTGCTCAGGCACGGTACAGATTGTCTAATGTGAGTGCGCTTTTAGTGAAGGTCTGATTTGGCCGACTTATAAACACAGTCAGCAGTTGGAGATACAACAGTGGCCGAGACGAACAGGTCCTGACTCTCTCTGTCTTAACTCAAATTTGAACACTTAAAAGTTTTAGAAATATTTTAAGATACGTGATTGAAAATATCTGTGAATGTCATGATCTACAAAGTCCATTGCAAATAAATGAGACAGCCACTCATTTTAACTTCACAACTTGCTACCTCTTGTTTTTCAGTTTTCTTTGGTATCAAAGTAATCCAACAGCCTGATCCTTGCAAAAAAAATGTTTTTTTGCAAACTGCGCATACAAATGATACATTTTACGTGTAACACATCAATGTTTTAATCTTTCATGACAATGTAACATCATTTGGGCAGCAGGTTGGGTGAGGGCCTATTCGTCTCAATTTTGTCTGATGGAGGAAACAGTAGAGACAAATACTCCTCCAGTCAGGGTTTCTGTGATCTCACAGCTTGATGACGTCTGCTCATGTTCATTTTAAATGCATTTTATTCGCTGGCAGGACTTGAGGAGGTGTTCATGTTTTGTTGGTGGCCAGGAGCATCAACAGAACTGGAGACACTGGTTGAACTTGGATCGCAGAGAAATTTGTAGAAGCATATTTGTGGGACTTGATCCATTTTCTATCCCTTTGTATCACCGTGAATCAAATCTGTGTAAATCCTGAATGTGAATTCTCAAGAAACCAGGGAGTTACTTTGCTAACACTTGTCATGGAAACAGGTTGGAGCAGCAGCAGCAGCAGGTGAGAGCTTTCCATGTCTGCCTCATCTCTGTAGGTGAACGTGAACATCTGCCTCTGCCTGTCCATACGTATCATGGTTTCACTCACACTGCTGAGAAGTCCTACGTACAAAATCCAAAATGTTTCATCCAGTGTTATCATCATCCGCTGTAGGCCGACAAAAATACTGTCACCTCTCATGTCACAGCATCTTGTTGATTTTACCTGTAAAATATTTGTAAACACATTAGTGTTTTTATCCCACATGCTTCCTGCTTTCAGCTCCTAAAAATCAACAGCACGTACCGATTTTGGTCTCTAAACGTCTTCACATTTAATCCACCTAATTTCCTTTCCTGTGTCCATTTACTTATCAGGCTAAACTTTCCTGTTTCGAAAATTAGTCTCCGCTGTTAACCCACTTTTTGGTTTCATGCATTCTGCAAGGCAATGTGAGTGTTTTCCCCACCTAACTTTTACCTTTCCTTCCTCTTCTTTCTTTTTCTTTTCTTTATTTAGTTTCCCTCCTCTTCTTTCTATCCTTTTCCTTTCTCTCCTTTATCTTCTTTTCTTTTCCATTCCTCTCTTTTTTATTTACTTCCCTGTCATTCAGTCCCTTTCCTTCCTTTTCCTTGTATTTCCTTCACTGTCTTTTCATTCTCTTTTTCCCCTTCCCTTTCTTTCCTTCCCTTTCCTTGTTTCCTCTCTTCTTCCATTCCCTCCCTCCCTCCTCCCTTCCTTTTTTTTTCTTCTTGGCAGCACTGCGCAGCTAACCCATCATCTCGAGCAGCTCTCGCCAATCATGACCTGCGATTGGAAATGGATATCCAAACAAAGCACAACCTATCATCTTTACATCGTGGCTAATAGGAGTATTGGAGGGGTGTTTCCAATAACACAGGCACAGCTCTGAGTAGCCACATGAGTTCACTGGGAGGTCAGAGAGACCGCATCAGGAAGGGAGGGGACGAGCAGGAGAGAGGAACAGAGACAGAAAGAAAGTATGATAATGAAAAGACAGAACGACAAACTGACTGGAGCTGCATCTTCAGAACTGGAAGATAATAACACAAAATGCTAATGAGAGCCTCACAACTGAAACGTAACATAAGAAACAGAGTTCATGGACCCCTGTGTCAGTGACCGCACTGTTCTTTCTGAGAGCCTCCAGAGATGCAGCCGGACTCAGTGAGAAGCAAGCAGCCAAAGAACCCAGCAGAAACACTCTGTGTTTGCCATTAATAACCCCAAATTGCATAGTATAATACCAGTAGTAAGCAGACGTGATCAACTCAGGGCCCAGCAAAAGTTTTCTCAAAGTTTAGGCTAAAAGGCTGCAAACAATTTTGAGTTTGAACCTCCAAAACTGCAGGAACAAATCACAAGGACTGGATCTTCATTGCAGTGACAGAGAGTCCAGAGTTTCTATAAAAATTCCTCTCACTCATGCTGGCCAAGAAGTAACAGACATAAGGAAGAGTGGATAAAATCCACAGTTTTCATTTCAAAAGTTCAGTCACAGCTATTATGAGGCTTCAGCAGTCTGATGTGTATCTGTGTCCTGGCTGGAGGTTTGTTGCCAGTGCTCTCTTCCATCTGCCTCAGCTCAGCAAGGCAACGCGGTCCGGCCATGGAAACACGAGAAGGAAATTTTGTACCAGAATGACCAAACTTTGGACGACATCCACTTGATTTGACTCAAACTGTTCAGGTCTCATCTTCAGTTGAACTTTTGTCTGTTTCTTTTGACTGTGGATTTGGTCGTCCAACTTTTTAAAGCACAGTCACATCAGGGAGCCATGAGGTTGTTCCAGTGGTCCATTATTCTGATTTCCTGTGTTATTTTCGCCCCATTTGACCGGCCCCCACTGTGCATGGACTGGTGCTGAACCTAACAGCACATCTGACCAGCCATCCAGCCCTACCTCTGACCAAGCAACAAAGACGAGTAAATCAGGAGAACATTGGGTCAATCTTTTCAGAGATTTGAGTGCTAACTAGCTGCCAACTGTCACTTAGCAAACTTGTCAGCTAGCTTGCTAATGAGAAATGTATGTACTATTGATTTCTGTCTCATAAGTACAAGTGCAAACCATGCTGATTAATGGAGTCATTTGTTCTCCAGCAGAAGAGGTTTAAATTAAAGTGTATGGTGCGACACACATGATTTCTTCCTTCAATGCTGATATGAAAGGAGCCTTGCAGAGCTGCACTCAAATCTGGATTTTTATATTTTTATTGATACACTGAATGGGGGGGGGGGGGGACTTATTGGGTGTTTTGTCCATTTCTTATATGTATATGTTTTTCATTTTTATAATTACACAACATGGCTCAAAATGTTTTTCTTTAATGCAACTCGTGTGTGATTTTGATAAACATATGATTCACTACTTGGCACAGTAAGTGTCCACCTGCAGAGCAGCTGCACGCTAAACTCCAACAGCTGCACGAGTCTCAACCTTCACCTGTAAAACTTATGTTTTGATGCCTTTGTTCATCGGCAGTGCGGTGAAAAACATCCGACTTCCCCACAGTCAGCAAAACAAATGGTATTCATCCTGGTCATAGTTCACTTTAATGTACAATCCAGGGTTTTCCCCAGTGTATTCCAGGCACGACGGCCTGCCATGCTGAAACTAACTCCCTGCCAGGCCAAGCATCATGGAGCTTTGTTTTTTTAAATTAACGTTACAGTTACAGCGGGCTCACAGTAACCAGCAATCTGTTTAAACAACAAAGTGTGAATGCATTCAAACAGCAGGTCTGACCTCAGGTAGTTACGTCAGACGCTCAACGCTCTGTCTCTGACTGCAGTTCGCCAATAAAAAGAAGACAACAGCGTTCAAACAAAATCACAAGCTCCAACATGGTTACCAGCATTAGCTAGCTGTCCAAACAGCTGGGCTAAGTAGAGCTCTTTCAAAGGGGAAAGATAAAAGCCAGAAAGTGTCAAAAGGTTTTTTGAGACAGTCTGATACTGGAGCAGATGATAGGCACGAGGAAGAGGTTACAACGCATAGCAGCTCAACTGAGACAACAACAGTAACGTATTGTTACAGCCAAACACCTCTTCCACCTTGCAGCAGGTCGCCTCTCCCTAACAGTTGGCAAGCAAAATCATTTTATAGGCTTTTTTTTCCTTATCGATGATGATGATGATTCTTTGGACTTGCGTTGTAGGGAGCTAAAAGCAGCACAGTTAATTTGCATAAAAAACACCCAGCTCATTTGCATATAAGTAAAATTTACTGTAAATAAAATAGGCCAACACGCCCATACATTGTACTCTCAAATTTACTGAAACCTACAAATTTTCATGTCAGCTACATGTGCAGAAATCAACAGTGTTTGTATTTTGTAGTGTTTATATAATGTATGGAAAGACGAACCCCGTCTTTATTTTTGTCACAAGTACACAGTACAGTCTGAAATTTGTACTCCGCATTTCCCTGAGTAAGGCCAGGAGTGACGGGCAGCCGACAGGCGCCCCGGGGACCATCTTCCTTGATGTCGTCGTTAGTCAGGTGACAATCTTCTGCATATTTTTGGGATGTTATCAGTGGGGGAGGAGGAAACCCCGGCGGTTTGTGTTATTTATTAATTCATACTCAGTGATTATCAGCCTGCATGCAGTTTCTGGCCATGTGCAGGGCAGGGACGGATTTAGTGATTTGGGGGCCCAAAGCAAACTGTGTCTTGCTTTCACACTTTTCTCTATCTGGGAATGTTTCAAAAAATTTTCTTTAGGAAAGGCAAGTTTATTTGTAGCCTTTAGCACAATCCAACAACAAGGCAATTCAAAGTGCTTTACACTAAGCAAAACAGGCATTAAAACAAAATGCAAAAGCAACACAAAAAGTAAAAAGAATCTAAAAGAGAAAAAGACAGGTAAGACAGGAGAATAAAAATTGCAGTGCGTTCCAAGATTTGAACCCTCAAATTTGATGTAATAAAAGGCAGTGACAAACAGAAAAGCTTTCTGCTGTAAAGTAAATCTAACAGTGGCAATACTGTAAAAGCCCTTAATTCTTTTCTTTTTCCCTTAAAAGTTACATAGAGGTATTATCAGCACCATGCACTTAAATTTACCTAACTTTGAATTATTTTAACTAATGATAATATAGCAAAGAAAGATTTTAAATTCGGGACATCCACATTTATTTCAGGATGGTTCGGGGAAAATTTGGCTGCATGAAAAGCACGCGCCCTGGGTCCAGATTCGTAACTTGCCACCATGTCTAACAACTTTTCTGGGGGAAACCCCGCGATCATAACATGAAAGCAGATTTGCAAACCTCATGGATCTTCTGCACCGGAGCAGAAGTGCCTGGGAGGCAAACAGAATCGGACTGTGCTTTTCTGTCCCGAGGATATTTGAGACAGCACTGGGTTTATAAACTTGGACAGCCTGTCATGCTGTTATTGTCCTTTATGCTCTGTGATGTTTTGAATTACTGATGTTTAAGGACAGTCATACATTATGGTGACCAGAAGCTCTTTTATTTTTGTTGTAAGCATCAAGACTTGACTGAAATATCAGACCCCATCTTCTAACAACCTTACACGTTGTAATTTAAAGGTTTAAATGATGAGGTTTGTGTGTGAGAGAGAAATGGTCAGTGTTGTGTGTTTTAACCACCTGCTGATGGCTCTTCAGTCACATGAGAAACGTGGCATATTACATCAGAGACTCTTAGGTTACCTGTGTCTTTTTACTGAAAGACAGATTCCGTCTGTCTGTTGCTGTGATGGAGGATGCCTGTTTGTTTTTAAGAGTGCGTTGCCCCTATGGCTGTCTTCCTACTCATGCAGGTAGCCCCGAGGGGGAGAGAATGGAGCTCTTTGACAGGCGAGAGGAGGGGGAAGTGGGGGTTACACTGCAACCACCATCTACTCCCTGTGCCTGGGCTCATTCTGTATTGAAATGGCCTGTGTCATGGAGGCCTTATCCAAACAATAGGCCTATTCAACCTGCAGAGGAGTCTCTGTCAGGACCAGGCTGAATGCGATACCTCTTATTCGGGGATGCAGCTCCTCTTTCTTTCGCTTTTGCAGTTTTTCACTCTGTCTTCAGTAGATGTTACCTTCTTTCTTTTTCTGTTTCACTTTGACTGCCTGCAGACATAAATGTGTAAAAAAGTTTGGTAACACTTTACTTAAAGCATGCATCCATAGCGCATTATGAACATGCTTACTATGTGTAATAATGTGTGTTATAGTGCTGTAAAACCATAGTTATAAGCAGGGGTAGGGTTAACCTTTACGCTAACAATAATCATAACCAGCTATAACACATTATAAGTATGTTCATAATTTGTTATAATGTTTTATATATGTTCAAAATGAATGTCCTGGTTTTTTTTTCAAAAGACGTCACATGACATTGTTTACACGTTGAGGTGAGTATCCGTGTTTCCACAGAAGTCATTTTGTTTTTTTTCTACTTCTGTTTTATATTTCATGTTATTCAGGGTTTCTCTGTGCCTTGTTTGTTTTGAGTTCTTTGGGTGCTGAATTGTTTTCATTTGGCTTAATCTGCCCACTCTGACATGTTTTATTCAGTTTCATTCTTGTTTTTTTGAAGTGTTTAAACTTCTATCAAAGAACGGCTCCATAACACTGGCGCAAAAAAACAACAGCAATGTGCAGCGATCCGTTTTTTGCAACAGGAACAGTCTCAGAAGTTTCTGATCGCACCTTGTAACATCACCAAGAGCACCTGGTGAGAATTTTTCCTTTGTGTGCACATAAAGTCCAGTTCAGACCAAAGACTCACGACAAGACAGCTTGAAACGTGCAACTGCTTGCAACGAACCAGGCTGCCACGCAGTTCACACCAATGCAACCAGAGGAGACTGTGTCTTTCAATTACAAGGACTCTTTATATACTTGTGTTTTTACTGCCAGCTTTTCAGGTTTTATTGTAGCGTGTCAGTGCTTGATTTGTAAATCAGAGGTTCCCCAACACAGACAGGGTGCTGGGTCGGGGCAAGAGAAAAAAAGTCACAGAATTTATTAAAAATCTACAATTATCGGGGCTCAGATTAAAAATAAGCAAAACTAAAACTGTCACCACAAACTGAGAATTATTTCCTTACATTTATTAGTCGGGGCATTTAAAAGAATCACTCCAAACCAGCAGGGAGGGGAGCGTAAAAACTGCTGATGTCGGTTCGCGCAAAACGTCTCCACCTCCCTGCCTCTGTTGCTTCACTTTCCTGTTTACTCATAGCAAATGAAATTAGGCCTGAAACATCCACAAACCAGCAAGCAGGCTGAGAAACTGAACGAAGTGACACAATGTGTCTGTCTGCTGATCAGCATCAATCTGGTTTCTTTCAGGATTTTGGACAGCATCACACCAACATACACAGATAAACCAGATCCACTCTTTTTTTTAATCATTTGACAACAGAAACAGACGACACAATTTAAGCGCTGAGCTGAATATTTTTGCGTCCTTAACTATACATGAGTCAGTGACAGTGAGTTACTCACAGGTGAATTGCTAGTAGGGCCTATTTATGAGATGAGAGAGTGAGAGAGAGAGGTACATTTGAGCTGTGGATGAGAGCCGATCAGAACAAAAGGGGTGAAATTATTAATCATTTAAACACTCATTGATTCCATGCGTTGCGATCTAAAACTGGACCTGGCGGTTTGGCATGTTCAGTCTTCGGAGACTGCATCAACGTTAAGTTCACACTGCAGCAGCTTTTCCCTGTGACATTCTAAGATCGTCTTCCTGCGTTGTGAATCTTTGGTCTGAACTGGGCTTATCAAAACAGAACAGGGATGCACAATTTGGAAAAAAAAAAAAAGTAATTATTTGGACTGATACTGCAATTGTGATATGACTTGTAAAATTAATCAGAGCGTGTGAATGAAGCTGAGTGGGACATTTTTGGACTGAGCAGGAAGTGGGTTTATTCAACAGGTGGAGCGCTGCCTCATTCTCTGCTCCACCCTCAGTTCAGTCCTGTGCCGCTTACACCACAAGATGGTGACTGACAATGCACAATACACTCCACCCACCCTCCATTTTCTGTCTCCTGTTGGCCTCTGCAGCTAAATGAACTTAACAAAGTGCCTTTAATAGAAAACTGAGAAGTCATACAGGTGTATTAGTGTGTTACAGGCGAGCGATACTGAGCGGAGCAGCTGCAGGGGGGTGTGGACGACCAAGTGGTGGGAACGGAGAGCTCAGCTCTGCTCACATGCTCTGGATGGAATGATCATTTTTGCATCAGTATTCTGATTTTCATAGAAAAACATCTTAAAATGAGTATGGTGTTTTTGCAGGGATTTCTACCAAACAAAATATTTTTTCAAAGCTGGAGTAGGCAGATTATTTTTGGTGTCATCAGGCAAAAGCCCATAATAACCTTGCAGCATTTTGTAATCCAGGTGGTCTGAAAGAACTCTAGAGTTCTGCTCCTTTGCTTAGCTCTGTATTCTGTGACGGGACTTTTCGGCCAATCATGAGTCATTTCAAAGAACATGTGTTGCTATCTGCTTCTCTACGCTGCAGGTGATGTAGGAGCTGATTGGCTGTTGAGACAAGTGATGTGCCTTACGTTCTAAAACTGACCTCTGGTGACTTGACAAGCTGAGCTGCAGGCGACACCGTCAGCCGGCTTGAGTCGAGCTGAGACGGACCAGTTTACA
>JAPZDX010000005.1:23147376-23159940 GCA_029783625.1 Naso annulatus | reverse complement strand
TCTTACGCTCTCTTTCTCTCTCTCTCTCTCTCTCTCTCTCTCTATATATATATATATATATATATAGAGAGAGAGAGAGAGAGAGAGAGAATATGAGACACTTAAATTTCAATACAAAACTAGGGTAAAAATCAATACGGTTGGTGTACAAAATAAAATATCAACATTTTAGCATGGCTAACTAGCTTGTTTGACAAATTTTATGAAGAAGTTACCGTTTTAAAATACATTACACCCGCACCTAACTCTTCATTCCATCAAATCACAACCTCAGACTGGGATAATTATTTTGTTTATTTCTTTACTGCTTATTCCATTATTGAGTTGAGCGTGGGTCACACAAACACACACACACACACACACACACACACACACACACACAGGATTTTCATCTGAAACACTGGGTTTTTTGTGGTCTATGGATCACTCTTAAAAAAACACATATTTTCCTCAAGAGTTGGAGGAATCCAAAGCAGAACTAGAATCATATTGAATATTGAACATACTGTGAGCTTGTTAGGTGGCAACAGACACAACATCAATGAAAGCTTATGTTAAAAAAAGGTAGTCTCTACCTACAGAATGCATAAAGGGCGAACAGTAGCTTTGTCTAAATTCAGGAGTGGCATCCTCTGAAGGCTGTTCTTCTCGACCGATTGAATCACAGCGGCGCAACAAGGCTACTCCATTTCACTGGCTACTTCAAACGGGGGCAACAAGTGCGGCAAATCCCCTGTTATGAAGGATCCAGCTCCAACTAACCCTTAAAATCCCCAAATTCCCAAAAATTCATTTTGTCTTTTTTTTTGTTTGTTTTTCAAGCAAACATGATGGAGGAAGCAACAGCAGTTAGAGGATATGTTTTTAAATGTAAGTATATAAATTGCTCACTAAAAATGCCTTGGCTCCTACTTTGCATGCACAAAAGTTCACTGGCGTGTTGTGGTGGCTAGGCAACAGGAAAGATGAGTTATGACTTGTGATGTGAGAAGTGGTTGGTGACAAAAGCAGGAAATGCTTCATTGTTTCATGTTTCATTTAACAGAAGTTTCGGTTCGATTTGGATGATGCAGCCCTTGAACTGGGAAACAGCATGTTTGTTATGCCTGGTTTCTACTTACGTATGTGTTTCAACCGAAAATCCATTTATTCTGATGAGAATCTCCATGATATCTGATGTGCCTGCGAAACTCCTCTTCTGCGTAATATTATGGTCCGGAGTTGGCCTCGAGTACATTCAAAAAACTGAACTTTTTTAAGGATGAATTTTGGAGAGTCCGTAAGACAGTGTGCTAGCTTATCTTACAAGCTGTGCTATAGCTAACAGGCTATTTTCTTCAATTCAAATGCTCATTTGAATTGTCAAGTGAGTTTGTGTAGTTAGAAAGAATGAGATTATAGTTTAAACACATGTGAATCCAATTCTGCTACTGTCACCTTTCTGTCCTTCTGTAAAGAAATGCATTTCCTTGCGCTGAACACCACGGGCAATATCCGGATCTACAAACACCAGCTACATACGTAAGGGGAAAATAGGCATTAAACCTGGCAATAACATTCTAAGGTTTTTATATGTGTATAACACAATGACACACAGTATGTGAGTCAAAACTTTCAACAGTGCTCAGGCAAAGTTGGCCTGTTGAACTGTGTCTTATCTGCTAAATGATTACTCTGTTCTCATTGAGGTTCTACAGCAGAACTACCATCTTTAAGAGAAGGAATGAGGACTTTGTGCTTCCTCTTGTGCAGCAGGTTCCACATACCACACAAGCATTGCAACGCAATTCATAAAGATATTGTCATATTTGATTAAACAGTGTACAAAATGGAGACCTGTTTTTGAATGCCAAAAAACTTCGACTTAAACAAATAAAAATGTAACTTATTCCACGTCTGAAGGGAGCTCATGAGAGATGCTTAGATATAAATTCTTCTTGTTTCTCCCAGTGCAGGTCATCCAGTATGCTTCCAGAGAGAAATGGATGGCTGCAGTATATCAAACTGAAATTCCACTAATATGAAGGACTGATTTGCTTTGTCAAGGAGGCCATGTCATGGTTTGATAAACGAGTACAAAGGCTTCATAAATACCCTGGGAGAAAAGCAGTGGGGCTGGGACAAACGCCCAGGATCCACTTAGAGAAACAGAAAGATTTATCGGCCAGAAAGGGAGAGGAAAAGATAAAAGCTGTGGCGAGAGTGTGAAGTAGAGGACAAGAGGGAAGAAAGCGACAATTTTTAAAAAAAGTAGAATAAAAGTTATGCTCTGAAGATGTTGGGCCTTCACCATGTGTTCAAAGTGGGCGAAGCCTTGCAAATCTCCCCTGAAAGTCCGATCTGGCCTGAATCTGAATCTCGGTTTTCTGTTGGATGAGACCCACAGAAAGGTAGATAATTTAACTCGACTCATAGTCCCCAGGTTTCACACCTATATGTGAACTTTGCCCTAAGACCCACGATGTTACCAGGTCCATAAAAATGCAGCTCCGCCCTTGCTCACCCTCCTTCACAACCCCGCAGGTTAGGGGACGCTGCTCCTCTCTCTGCCTCACAGCTCCATGGGCGACACAGCTCTCGTCCTCTGCACTAGTTTCTGACAGTAGTGAACAGGGTTACGTAAGCACCAGCGGCTAAGACACAAGGTCTATCAACACTGGGAGTCAGAAAACAGAGTTAGCATCAAGCTACTACTAAAAGGCCTTAACACACTGGATGTGATTTTTTCGTTCAAATAATTCACACAACCTCGCGACATTTTTTTTTTTTTTTCGGATCGAGGTTGATTTTTCCGAACATTCACACTGTGAACAAACGCATCAACCAATCACGATGGCTGTGCAGCAACATCAACAACAACAATGGCTGACAAGCTCATCACCTGTGTCTCTTGGCACCAAACGCTGTTTGACAAACAACACGCAGATGATGGAGACAGCGTATGGCAGAGTACCACCGATCCGTCCTGTAAATGGTGAGTAATGTTACCTTATGTAGTTTACTTTTGGATGAGGTAACGGTAGCTAACGTTCGTTAACATATGGGAGGCTCTGTTAACTTTTCACCTATCTAATCACACGGTTTACACCTGCCTGCTGTCGACACCTGAGATGTGTTATGTTGTATTTTTACTCAGTATTTTGTTTGATGGCTGATAAGTTCTGCTGTGTTTTAATATTGTATTTGTAACATGTGAGTCCATTTTTCCATCTTTAGAGTGAGCTTTCAAAACTCTTTCATAAATTCTTATCCCCGTGTTTCTGTCGCAAATTCATGTTGCTGTGAATGTGAAGAGTTTTGTTCCAAACATTTTGCATCAGTTCATGTTTTCGTATTGTTTATTCATTACACGCCCTGTGTGTAAAGGCCATAAAGGTGCAACCAGTGGTCTTCAGGGTCACAGAAGTCAAAGGGCCAGACAGGCCTGCGCGCCATCAGAAAGCCTCACAAACCTGCAGCTAACTGGGCTTAAATTTACTTTAAATCTGTCTGACCTCTCCCCTTTGTGCTCCTCGCACCACTAAATGTTACAGTGGTTTGTGAAATAATCTTTAGGATTCATCCTCATGGGCACGTGGGCTCTCAGTTTTTCACATTTTTCAATTAAACTCACCACGAGTCACCAACAAGTAAAAGTATTATGACTGTATACCTGCATCTAATGGATTACCTTCTTTTACTTTTTCAAGACAAGATTTAACCATGATCGCATCTTTTCTGAACCTTTGTTTAAGTTATTCCGTCACATTAAATATTGTGACTCAAACTGAAAAGATGTTTTCCTAAGCTTGAAGTTTTTTATTTGATGAAACGGAACCACAGACAGGAACTGCACTTTGTGGTCCAGAATCCACCTGTTGCACTCCGAGCAAACTCAATCTGATTAATATATTTTGTTTCATTCAATCAAAGAAAACTGGTGCCGCATTGAAAGACAGTTGTGCTTTTGCACTGAGTGGAGTGTTGTGAAAACAAATCAAAAATGTATGTCCATGCACCCAAACCTCGTAGATAACCCTAACCCTTAAATTTTGTCATCTTTTATACACTGTTGTGTTACGATGTTGCCCCACAAGCTAAACTGCTTACTGGGCAGTTGATTCTGAGCACAGTGACGCTGTTACAGATGTTGAAGTTGGTGCAGATTTATAGTGCTAAGGTTTCATGTCTGGTCAAAGTTCCCATTTACTGTATTGCTTTTTAAATTGATGCCTTCAAATGTAATGCTGGTATATGATTGAATACATGTATCATTTACTTTGCTGGGTGCTTGCAGAGTAAAGTAGTGGAAGATTTCATGAAACTCCCCAAAAATAAGCATAGTTTAGTAAGATCACAATCCTGCAGAAATACTGTACAACAGCAATTCTTGTCATGGTGCTGATGTGTATGCCACACTTTCTATGCCCGCCATGTTTCCTATACTAAATCAAACGAAACCCCACTGCTCTTGTCCACAATATCAGGCTTCAGCACCCAGCAGTAAATTAGCCTCACGGCCGCGTTCCGGCTCTCCTAATGAATCATTTCGTTTCTCTCATGACTTTGGCCTCATCTTTTTTTTTCTTGTGCAAATGAGGGGAGGAGTAAAAGGGGGACTGGGGGAAAGAGTGACAGCAATAAAAGATCTTTGGGGTGAAAATGCATTTTGCATTTAGATTTTCAAACTGAGTCATAGCTCATTAGACAAATGATATCAAGTGTTGTTCTTTTCTTGGAGCTGAAATGGAGAGTGTATGGTAAAGGAACACTGAGGTGTCTCATGGCCAAATGCATGTGTGGGTTGGAAGACTTTTCCAGGAATCAGATTCTGTAATTCAGTGTGGGAATGTTCAGTACCTTTTATTGCGTCTCTAGAAAAATAATTTTAGCTGCTTTAATAGCTTTTGATGCTTTTGGTGTTCTTTTCCTCAGTTTTCTCTTGCTGTTCCCTTATCCACAAATCCTTTTGCAACTCTGACTTCACCTTTACTGGAATGTCAGAGCCCACACCCCTTCACGTTCCCTTGCTCTCTGCTTCAAACAAACACCTGACCTGACATGGCTTCATGTCAGGCACTTTAGTATGCTCTCTCCTTAGCCACTTCCTGGCCTCAGTTCCATCCAGATATTGGCTCCTTGGTTCCCTTGAAAGAATGGAAAAATGGAAGAGGTTCACCAGCAGATTAGAACAATGTTTATTACTAAATCTAACCAGGCTGATAAGGGGCTCAGGTATGCTTTAACCTCAGTTTTTAGTCAAACCGCCATATACATTTCTCACTGTAACATAATTCCATTAACTCTGAAAGATCAGATGAAACAGAGGACTGAGTGGAGAAAAAAGATGCCTTTGTAATGGGAGATGAGCAAAGATTTAAGTCTAACAGAAAGAGACTGTGTTTTGAAACTTTTGAAAGGGTTCAGTGAGTTGGCAATTTCTATATTTTTCCGCAGGCAGAACACAACAGTTGTCAGGGACATGGCTGATGCCTTCCAGCTACATTTTTTGTGTGTGTGCTGGAATCACTTCACAACGACGTTGCCATCGCAGATATCATGAAAAAAATATTTTAATTGGGCCATCAATACATCCAACATGTGGCTGTATGTAATCAAACAAACGTGGCAACTTTTGCATTTACCCTGAGTTTAATTTACGAGCATGGGATCAAATCCACTAATTTCCCCCAGGCTGGTTGGACTCGTTCCATGTATTTCTATGAATTGTGTGGCTCTGGGCTTGATGACTGCTTGAGCAACTCCAGCTCTGCTTGAGTGATAATCCACACACATGCAATGTGTTGTAAGTTATTAAAAGCCACAAATTTTGATTGCATTTCATTGTTTTGTCAGTTGAAATTCAACCCAACCTGCTTTGCGGCCAGTAAAGCAAACAAACACAACTGCAGAACCAGCTGGGTGAGTTAAGAGACCAGTTTGGCGTCTGTGGTAAACAGAAACAATGAGGGATTCAAACACCGCCTTACTGACATTGGTGTGAGTGGTTTGGTGTGGACAGTAGTTCTTATCAGATCAGTGTGTAAGACATGTTAAAAGGGATCATACTCCATGTGTTATGATTTAACAAATGACCCCAGTGGCCCAGAAACAAACCGCTGAAGCACAGGGAACAGAGGCAGGAAAAGTGACACAGAAGATCTGACAACTGAAACAGGGAAGAACAGACTTAGATATGCAAGGAAGAGAAAGCAAACGACTGCATGTGAAAGTGGTAAGCAATTAAAAAGGGTGGGAGAGCACAAACAGGAAGCGGAACGAAACATAATGAAAGAGCAGAGAAACTTCAAGTAAAGGAAAAATCTGGTCCATCACACCATGCTGTTTCATGCTGATGGGAAAATTGCATATGGCCTTTAGCTGCTCATGTCCCATGAGGCAGTGCCTTTAGGAGAAGGTAACTCTTTTGTTGGTATGATGGACATGGGCACGTGCACTAGTAAATGTATGCAGGCAGAGGAGATCGCAGTGACAAGACGCAAATTTTTCAAGTGAAAAAAGTGTTGCACACTCTGGCTCCACGTGCAGTTTTCTTGACTTTGATGATGTTTCAGCTCTCAGGCCTTCTTCAGGATGAGTATGTATTGAGATACAGGCACAGCTCTTATGTATGTCAGAAATAGAATCAGACTAATTGTCAAGCTTGTCATGTAGGCATGTAACAAAATTACAAACTGTCCCCGGTACAGAACATTCAGGAAATAGATTAAACAGATAGTAAATGGAGTAAAAAACAAAATAATAATTTAGCACAATTAAAACACAATCATAATAAATAAAAGCACAGTTTAAAAACAATTATAAATATTGGTGACAGATTGAAAGTAGTCTTGTACTTCACATAAACCATACAGGTCATGGCTAAGACAGGAATGAACAGTGTTATGTGATAATAAAGCATAAAAAATATGAAAAAAAGAATGGCTGCAGCTTGTTGAGATATAAAGGGTTTTTTAGTGTAGTTGTCCATGTTTTTGTCACTCTATAGCGCCTCCCAGAAGGCAGAAGTGTAAACAGACAATGGCGAGGATGGAAGGAGTCTTTAAAAGGATAATTTACCCAAAAATTAAAATTCAGTCACCATCTGGTCACCCTCATGCTGAGTGAAAGGTAGGTGAAGTCTTTTAGTCCACAAAAGACTGCTGAAGTTTCACAGAAAAAAGGCGTTGCAGTAATCTTCCAAACAACTGAAACAAATAGTGACCAAGTTTCAAACGTAAAAAAAAAAAGAAATAATAAAAATAATAATATTAAAACCATAAAATGCCTTCATGCCACTCATCTGAAGTAATCCAAGTGCCCTCAAACCCCATCATGCCAAGTTGTTTTAAAAAAACATCACAGACGTTGTGTGGTGTTACATGCGTGAACGTGACTCTCTTCTTAGGAGATGCAGGCTGCAGTGAACAGGGAGGTGAAAAACATGGCGTCAGTGGTGTTTTTCAAAACAACTTAGCATGTCAAGGCTTCAGGACACTTGGATTACTTCAGATGACATAATAGGCATCAAGACCTTTTACTGTTTTTTTTTAATGTTTGAAACCTTGTCACCATTCACTTCAATTGTCTGGGAGATTACTGCCCTTTCTCCTGCTTAACTCCAGCAGTGTTTTTTGGACTAAAAAAATTCATCCAACCTTCAATCAGCTTGAGGATGAGTAGATCATGATTGAATTTTCATTTTTGGCTGAACTATCCCTTTAATGATGTTCAGTGCTCTTTTCATGCATCTGGTGTCATATACGATTTCCAAAGTGGGAAGGTGGATACCGATGATTTTCTCCGCTGCCCTAACGATGTTGTGCAAATTTTTTCTTTTTTTTTTTCAATATATAGCATAGCTGCCATACCAAACTGTAATTGCGTACATAAGCAAACTTTCAATAGCAAGTTTGCTTAGAAAGACACCAATAACTGTTAGTAAGATCACAGCCCTACTAACACGTGCAGGCGATCGGGTAAGCACCCTGCAACAACAGGGTGGGTTTATTAATTTATAAGCCTGTTTAAACACTTAATACACAGTAACATGATGCAGCCAATCAAATGATCCTTTAAATGAAAAGAAAAATGTTTGTTTGTGCAAAATAAAGATTACAACTCAACCAAACTTTTGGTCAAATACCTTTTAAAATATTTCCCATTCTCAGGTAGATTCTAATAAATATGAGATAAATATAAACATCAGCTCAAGATAAACATCATAAACACTTTTATCTAAAATCTGGTAAATTACCAAGAATTTCCAGAAATTTCAAATAGATGTACAGAAA
The DNA here is from genome assembly GCA_029783625.1 of Naso annulatus. Lineage (NCBI taxonomy): Eukaryota > Metazoa > Chordata > Actinopteri > Acanthuriformes > Acanthuridae > Naso > Naso annulatus. The sequence goes on along the minus strand of JAPZDX010000005.1, from coordinate 23,151,667 downwards.
AGGTAAAACATCACCTGTAAACACCATAAACACCTTAATCTACATATCCAAAAAAATGGGGTCCCGTACAAGAAACACTTCAGTTCACAGTCTATATTCAGTCCATGAGGTGCCAGCGTTCTTTAACACGGGATCGTCTGAGTCTACTGCCAGTGGTCAGCACCTCATTAAGCCATCGCTGTGCGTTAATTCTCTACAATAAGATTAAAAAAATTTGCCAACAGTTTCACGCTATTCCACTGGATTTCAGTTGGCAGTGGTCAAAGAAAGAAACATTTCAATAGGCCGATGGAAGGAAGGAAGGAATTAGCTGATGTAAACATGGATGTAAACGATCCAGGATTTGGAAATGTTTAAAGGAAGGTAGTCTGACTCAAAGGAAGTGGGTTGTTGGTAAAAGCCTGCCACTGGATGACAGCTTGAGTCAGAGCTCTCCTTTCACTTTTGCTTCCTTCAAAGTCATAAAATGACACTCTCTGATGTAGGAACCTCGAAAATGGCAAGTTTCACCAAGATCTGGATTGTGCAAAAAGGAAAGCCTGCTTTTGTTCTTTTGCTGGGATTTAGCCATTTTAATGCCTCACATACAAGCTGAGATGTTTTTTTCCCTTTAAACACATCCTGGCTCACAGCAGGACCTGCATGATCTACAAAACTTCATTTTAATGCTGTGCAAGTGAGAGAAAGGTCTGGATTAACCTACTAACAGTCTCTGTTGGTCTCAAGGATACATGCAGTGCATTTCATTGACACATGCTGCATGTAAATACTTGTTCTTGTTCTCAAGAAACTTCCAACCATTTTTTTTTTGTCATTACTGGTGTGATGATATCTCCCCTCTTGTACAAATATAAACTAACTAGATTAAATATTTATAGTATAAAGTTAAAAGTTTATAAAGATTAAATATGTAGTATAAAGTGCTGGTCCTGCAGCAAAAGAAGAGATGCTGTTGTATTAGAAGAATCACCAGACAAGCTGCCATTTTTCCTAATAATAAAGTCATAGCCAAGTGGCAAAGCATCAAACCAAACATTCAAAATTCTTGATATCTGAGAAAAAGCATCCTTCTTGTTACATTACACCCCTCTATGTGAGCAGATTTAATTTATTCATGTGGGGAAAGCCCCAACAAGGTTGAGCTGCAAGGCTCGCAGCCATCTGCCTATGATTACAGCTTGGGAAGAACACTACAACAATGGCCACTTGGGCATGGCAAAAAGCAGGGGAGAGCCCAGCAATGATCGCACACAACAATTACTGGGAAACCAAATCCCCCAAGTCAGCTGTTAGTAGGAGAAGAACCCAGAGATTTGGCAAGCCAGTAAGTGTGCGGTGTCCAACGTGCAACCGAAGCCAAGCAACACACTCCCGATCAGATCAGCGCCATGTGTGGTGTCATGCTTGTAAATCGTCAAAGCCATATATATATATATATTTATATAGTGAATATGCTGTATATTCACCAAGTATCATTGCAAAACTTTTAGTACACCAACTGGTTCCTAAGTCCGAGTCATGTTTTGCCTCACATACGCATGAAAACACTTTGTTGTCATTCCGCAGTTAGGAAGTTAACAGTGATAAATATGCAACCTCTGATCAGACTTTCAAAATGAAGCTTTCTGATTGACAGTCACAGTTAGATTAGGTTTCAGAAAAGATCATGGTTTAGCAAAAGATGACTACTTCCTTAACACAAGCAGAGGCAATAAAATGAAACCCAAAAGTCCTGTGTGTTACCCGCCACTCTTGATTTAACGACCCTTTTTCAACGGAAGTGCCAGGGAATGTGTAAGCCACCCTGCTAGATATGACCTTAAGGCAAAAAGATGTCAAATGCAGTTTGCGACAGTTTTACATTTCAGAATACTGATTAATCTTCCATCATTTTCATTACGATGACACATTCACCTCTGCCAGATTCTGTTCCATTCTGGAGCTGGAGGGCATTACAAGGACAGCATGATAAGGTGCAGGTCATGTTTCTTGTGCGGGAATGTTTATGTTCGCGTGTGTGTCTGTAATAAGCAGGTGTCCCTTTCAGCATCGATGAACAGGAGCTTCTCACTCCGTAACAGATAGCTTAAGATCATCACTGGATACATTCCATCAGACCCATTAAAACTGGCTTGTGCAAGAGCGGCTTGGCATACAATAATACTTATTTGAACGGGTAGACAGGATTAAATGCCCCGGTGCTTTGGTATGCCCGTAAGCAGACACACACCCCGATATAGCCAAAGTGGGACTTCCCCACAAATCCTAGAAGTGCAGCATTCTCATACTTTAAATAAGTGTGTACACATCATGCTGTCATGGGAAAAGACAGACATACCGTCAGCTAAAGCTGACACCTACATGTGTGTCAAGAAAAGATTCAGTCGAAGAAAAGGTGGACGTATTTAAAATAAATAAATCAAAAACAAAGTGTATAAAAGTCCATAAACATAAATACTATAATGGTCTTCTATATTTAAGCTGCCAGGATGTAAACGCCTTTGTCAGTGTAACAGTTTACGCCATAAAGGGTTTGCCAAGTCAGTCTAGTCTGGAATTTATTTAATGAGCGCTGCAGGAGATACGACTTAGGCAATATTTTCACACCTGCTCAGATATGTGATTTCACCCTCTGTGGGACAATTAAGTTATATGACTGATCATCTTCAGATTAGGGCAAAAATATTTATGAGACTCCAACCACCCCAGCAATAACATCTGTGGCTAATTGTAGATGACCATATGGCCACTTTCAGGCATTCAAAATCATGGACCTCAGGAGGCTTTGTTGGTGAGAAAAGAAATACTTAGAACTGTTGGGCTGTTTCCAGAACGGAAAGTGCAGAGTTTCTCGAACTGGGCGACAGAAAACATGATGTGAATGAACTCGTCAGCTGGCTAACATATGCAACACTGTGAGTGTTAGAAGTAAAATGTTGTGTTCCACTCTGGTTATGCTTCAGGATCGCAGTCCCCACATTGACCAACCTAACACCCTCATCGCTGTGCAGAGACAGTGCTAACAACAGTGCTACCTTATAATTACTCCACCAAATGAAAACTGAAATAATCATGTGACGACCCCAGCTGTTGTTATTCAGTATCTTTGTATTTGTATTTGAGGCATCTCATCGCTGGGCGGGATGTTGCCTCTCGCCTGCAGGGAACACCTGGGCCCGGTGTGTGCAGCATGTGAAGGTGAGGTCCTGTTACTCATGCTCTCTCCTGCTCGGTTTCTCCTGCAGGCACGCTGCGTGAGGATGGTGGAGTCGTTTTTCTTTTGTTCTTCTGCACCTCACAACACCCACACACTATCTCATCTCTCACATGTTACACTTACAGATACCACTGATACTTACACCAAATGCCTTGTTGATGTTCAGTGAGGACTCATTTGCTTCAAAATGAAGGAGGAGTTCAAGAAATTTGAAAACATCCTGTTGTTGTTTTTTAAGTTGACCCCAATTCTTATGACCCACTGTCCACTTTTGGGCTGCTATTCACCCGTTGGACAGCTGTTTGTTTGTTTTTTGTTTTTTTCAAGCTATCTACATAATTAGAAGGCATGGTCACAGCCAGAGCCAGGGTTTAAAAAATTAACAAGCATATATATACTGTATATGATTTTTTTTTTGTTCCACATGATGAGAAAAATGCAAAGTGAGTCCTGTGCTCCTCCTTTTCAGTCAAATCTGTCAGTTTCATATTTATGGTAGCAAAATATTGCTCTGCTATGAGGTCAGGTGACATATATAGCTTTTTTGAGCAATGTATAGCTTCCAAGCTTGCTACCCATATGCTTTACTCCTGAGCTACTGTCTGCATGCGTTCCTTAAGCTGAATAACTTAAATTCATTGCCTGCACTTTTTGAAGCAGATCTTTCATGCACTTTTCTGAATAACTTGTTTGTGCTGTCTGCTCCCATTTAATGCTGATCTTTTGTGCCCTTTAACTACTGTGTTCATGCATGAGCACACATGTTTATCTGTTTGTGTGTTTGTTGTTTTTGTATCCCTTTTAGGAAGCATTGTCTTGCTCTTTTGTATGAAATGTGCTCTGTGAATAAATCTTCTTCTCTTTGATCCTTTACCAGAGTAAAAGCTGCATTACAACAAAACAACAAATAAAGTTAATATACAAGTAGATAAATTAATGTAATGTACAAATATTATCAGTAATATGGATTGAAAGTATTCAGATTAAATGAATATAATGCACAGAGTTCTTCTGTGTGATGCATTGCTGTCTGTATCAAATTATTATTACTGAACCACAAATGTGAAAGATGAG
>JAPZDX010000005.1:23102433-23118167 GCA_029783625.1 Naso annulatus | reverse complement strand
AACAGTCATTGAGCTACCTGAACTGAAATCTCATAATATTTCTTTTACAGTATCAGCCAGAAAAGGATGTTGCCAGGAGAGGCAGGAGGAGAGTCGGCGAACACACACAGCCAGTAGGCACAGTGGGCCTGTTGTTTGTTGTTTGTTTTAAGTAATTGAAGGCTTAAATACCTACATTTGAATATGCAACAACTTTAAATAAATTACTGATTGTACGATGAAATACATGGGTTTTTCTTTTTTTTCTCCATGGTACCAAAACTGGTATCGAGAATTGTGGAAATTTACTGGTATTGGTATCGACTAGGGCTGAACGATTTATCGTTTTCTGATCGAAAAATTGCGATTGCAAACAACGCGATTACGTGATCGTCAAAGCTGCGGTTTTTTGCAGTGCTCCTGACTGACCCAGAATCTGTTGTCAACTATTTTAGGCATGCATGCCCTCTCCATACTATCCTGCCAAGCTCACCAATCAGAAGCGGCATGCTGCTCGTGGACAGGTCAGGCTAACCAATCAGTGAAACCTGCTCCACCTGCCCCAAAGAGTATCTTTGCCTGCTCGTTAATTTCAGAAATGGCTGCAGTTGGATCAGAAGCGGAGTTGGGGGATTTAATCCCCAAGAAAAACGACACGTCGGTCATATGGGAGTATTTCGGGTTTGAGGCTGCAGACGTGCACCAGAAACAGGTACTGTGCAAAACCTGTCGCTCTAAAGTTGCAACATCCAGTGGAAACACAACCAATTTATACCATCACTTGAAAAATCACAACGGGAATTTGCATGACGAGTGTATGACGAAAAAGTCCGGTGAAAAGTCTAGCGGAGCTGATACTCAGGCCCATAGTAGCAAACAGACTACAATTACGGCATCTTTTGCCAGTGTAACTCCATATGATAAGAGCAGCCGAAGACACCGGGAGATAACGACTGCCATAACACACTACATTGGCAAGGACAGCATCATCTGACATTGCTGGGACAATTCAAAAATCATCGGAGCAGAAAGCAACAAACGTTGGATCAAGGAGGCAATTGAGATCAGGAGGTGGGCCAGGACCACCATGAACCGGGACGAGGGGGCTTTCATGCTCTCCCACACCTGGGACTCTCTCCTCCAGAAACCATCGGGCGGCGGGGGGTGTGACCGGCCTGGCAGATCGGTCAGATCGCCGAGCCGGTCACGCCCTCAGGGAAACACCAGCTGATAAAGACACGTCACGACGCAACGTCAGATGACGCTTCTGAGGAAGACTGCAGCGGTCAGTCGAAACATGTCAAGGTAAAGAAACATCTCCTTAAACCTATCTGTCTGAACAAAAGAAAAACTCACTTCTGTATAGCGTGCCTCTAGTTTGTTTGAACCTTTGTGTAGCTCTAGCTTTGGTCTTTGTGCTGATCCACTGAGGCTCTAGTGTTCCGGATTGGGCCAGGTAATTAGCTTCTGGAACTGATAATGTACTATTTGTTAAGAAACACTAGGTTCAGGAGGTGCTGTTTTTCTGTTTTTTGTCCAGCTGAATTAGAGTAGACAGTGAGGCTTTCATTTCCCGTCTGGATTTGAGTTAGTTACTTCTTGTTTTTCTTTTTTAGAGTACTTTCGGTTTTATTGGTTTCTTTGATTTGACAGCACCCCTTTGGCCCTTTCTGTTTTTGCCCCACCTCCTTTTGTTAAAATTAACTGCCTCTTCATTAGTAAATTCTTAATTTTTTTACATACTGGGTCCTTATGTTACTTCCCTTTTCCCCAACAAGCCAGGGTCGAAAAAAACAAGAGTTCAGTCTTTTTTTTTTTAACCTTTTTATTTGGAGGGTGGAGGGTTCAGGGACACTTTTACATTTACACCTGCGCTGTTTCATTTGTCCAGTAAAATGCCCTCACCCACCAGTCACTGTCACTCAAAAATATGTATGTACCTGTCTGCCGACGTCTATGGGGAATTCTAACCTAATGTTCAATGGCTGTTCTACGGTGCAAGTATTAACATAGAGAAATGAGTTGAAGTATCACAAACAAACAGATTTGCAAGATTCTCATAAATTGTCTGTCCCACCATGCTGTGGTGCTTTTCTGACAGGAAAGGAGACAAAAACGCAATGCATTCTGGTGCAAATGTGCACCTTGAGTGAACATCGGGGTTGACTCGATTCCTCGGTCCTTGGAGGGGGATCTCACGAAGTTCACTTAAGTTTTATGGGGTAATGGAATGACACTTAAGATGGCTGCAGAGATTCCCCTGAGGGAAAGTGAGCGAGGGCATGTTATGGGACTATTGGAAAGCAGGGCTGGAAGCTGCAGAGTACAACGACAGTCTTATCTGCAGTCACTGAGCAGCTCCACTGGAGCGACGGGGGTTAGAAGCCTTGCTCTAGGGCCGCCAGCGGTGGAACACGGATGGGGCAAGCAGTTGCCTTCACTTTTCTCCACCGAGATTAATCCTGTCAGTCCGGGGTTTTAACCAGCGACCCTCCCCTAACCATTCTCCATCTCTTAAGTCATGTTTATATTTTATGACACAGCCAGTTTAATTTTATTCAAAGTTCTCTGAATTATCATAAAGATGTGCAGCAAGAGTCAAGCACATAATCATGTCACATGATTGGTGGGGTTAAAGAGCACAGCATAAGGTTTCCTTTCATGTTTGTGCACAATCCAGTGTGTTTGTGCAAATTATACAAAAGTTTATTTTATAGCACGTCTCCAATGCCAGACATAGTTTATAACTTGGAAGTGACTAAACTTCATTATCGTCTATAAAAACACTCATGACCAAAACTGTCAGCATTACTCAGCATGACAGTGTTCTTTGTCCTGAAACAACATAATTTAAGCACTTGAAAATGGGTTAATTTTAGATAAATGTAAGTGTAAACAAGGAAAGTGCACTCAGGGATTTCCAAACTCTTCTGTTCCCTTCACTTCTCTGTAAAGGGTGAATTTTCCACTGAGGATAAGGAGAACATGTCCCCACTCACTTCTTCAATTCCTTTTCTTTTATATTTTATTTTATTTTATTTTAAGTTACAAAATGTCTTTAAACATCATGCCCTTACTCTCCTGCCTGCTCACTTATCTACTGATGGAAAATAGATGATGTTGGTAAACTTTAAGATTTCAAGATTGATCATGAAAACAACCAAGAAATGCAGCACATTTCTTCACTGATGTCACAACACTGTAAATATGTGCGAAATTGTTTAAAAATGTAAAACATATAATAATGAGTGGAAGAAACTTAATGTCATCTAAGTAAAAGAAGAAACATCTTTCTCCTTCGGCAGATCTTTGAAAATGCATCACAGTGTACAAATCCATCAGGGAAATAGCACAAAACATTTGTCTTCTGGCCTGCACGAGGGATCCTCAAGAGCTTCTTCTTAATATCAACAACTCAACGATCCAGTGCAGTGCAGGGACAGAAACCATAACATCTGAAAACTGTAATCAAAACAAAAACATGAACCATGACAGTAAATGCTTACATGCTGACTGCCAAGATACATTTTTTAATCCACTTTACATATTAATTACCAAAGATTACCAACACAAATCATGCTACATGGTATTTCAAATATAACATGCCTCACCTGATAAGGCAAAGGAGGCTGCAGATAAAAATTTACCTATATGACCTTTTTTTTGAAGCACTCTTCAGCTGTATTGTAAGCCCATGTCCTTGAGGCAGAATGGAGCTTGGATTAAGTGTGAGGTGGTATGAAAAAGAAAATATAAATCAGGGCCTGAAGGATTTTTCATGCAGGCAGTCTCTGGCGTCTTGCCAAACCTGCCAAACCTGCATATTTGGGGAAAGACAGTAACCCATGACTGCCAGGGTATCTGGAGATCTTTAAAAGTCTTAAATAGCATCAAAATTGTGACCTGAAGCTCTAATGTAAATTTACAAAGGCCTTGAATATGTTCTCTTGCCTGCTGCAGACAGTTAACATTAGTTATAGTTTTTAAAAATGTGGTTAAGGTTGTCAGGAGATGGTATGCATCTATAAACTACATACGAAGGAGTAACACACAGCAAGGGTTTTAGGAAGGCGCTGATCACTACAGGAAGACTTAAGAGTTGGAAAAAAGTGCTGTCATATACATTCTTACATGATGACATTTTGGAGCTCAGAACATCCCCAAGATTAACAGCATCCATGCAACTATAAACTACAGTACAAGTGAGGCTGGTGCCACAGTGACTTTTGCTTGCAGGCGTTTCAGTCAGCATCATCTCACCTGCAGCAAACTTTGTTGTTAGGAGCCACAATAGCAAGGAAGTCTGACAATTCAGAATACGCAAAGGGCAATTTAGGCAGAAAAATCTGTTCACCACAATAAATTCATTATTTTTAAATGATTAATCCAACTGTGAGTTTTACCTGTCACAGGCCTTGCATCAGAAATTACACAAAGCTCAGCAAAAAGTCAAGAAACACGTTTCTGGTGATTGTTGGGCTCCGCCAAGGTTGCCCCTATTCTCAGACCCTGTCTGTCATATTCAAGGACAGGAACTCAAGGCCCAGCCGAGGTAAGGCGTGTGTCAGCTACGTACACTTCAGAGGTTTTTTGATCACATTATTCTCTTGGCTTCTTCTGTCCGTGGCCTCCAGCATGCACTGGGATAGTTGCAGCAGCTGTGATGAGAGTTAGCACCTCCATGACTGAGGCCAAGGTTCTCTGCTGGAAAATGGTGGATTAGCCTATCTATGTTGGGAGCGGGTTGCTGCTCCAGGTGAGACAGTTTAAGCATCTGGAGGTCTTGTTCATGAGTGATGGGAAAAGTATCATGGGTGCCAGTTTAATGTGATCTTGACACAAGACAATGAACAGCCTCAGCAGAGTTAACTAAGGGATGCGTGCAGTTTAGAGCGTTTGAAGACCCAAAACATGGAATGGTCACAACGGCATATTAGCATATATAACCTCTTGGTGCATGTCACAAATCTTTGTTATTTGTGAATCAAGTGGTGCCCTGTAATTTAGTAGATCTGCCAGAGCATATATTTGCTTCCAATGAAGAACTCTCTCTGTTTTAGCAGTACTCTTTCTGTACATAAATCAGAAGAAACTGTTTGAAAAGGGAGCATTCTACAGTGTTGCAAGCTCTAGTGGAACAGATAGAATCTATTTTTTGGACTCAGCACCTGGACAGAAAAGATTTGCATGTGTCTTTCACACGCTGATGGCTAGAACTGGCAGTACTGCCATTTCAACAGGGAATCAACAACAGCCGGTCTACAGCTCTTTGTGGCTTTCAACCACATCCAGCACAATGACGCCTACCCCCAACCGCTTACCTCAATAAAACTGATAATATCAGACAAAGTACACAAGTTGCTGGTGAATAGATATTTCTCTCATGAGGCAGCTGACCAAGCCTCAGTTACCTGCAGTTCCACAGATGCTGCTACAACAACAACATAACATGCACAGCACAATGACATCTCGCTTCGTTTTGTCCTGCAGAAAGCCGTGTCTTATAGCTGTTGTTGGTGATGCAGTTTTGAATTTATTTGAAGAGGCTGAAGTTCTGCCAATTTATGAGCTTGTTCCTTTCAGAGCCCAGGAGAGAGAGAGAGAGCATGGAGCAACTTAATGAGCGCCAGCTAATCCTCAACTGAAGCTTAGCTTAACCTGCTTTAATTTTACCATCTCTCATATTGCTATTGCGACCTTCCTTCCACTGTGAATTTTCACTCCCACCCACTTACCTCCCTTCCTTCCTTCCTTCCTTCTTTTCTTCCCTTCCCCTCCCAATTAGACGTATTTACTTCCCAAATCCTAATCTCTAAAACATCGGCAGAGGCTTTAAACCCTGGCTCCTTTGAGGCAGCTCTGCCCCTCCTCGCCTCTCTCTATCTCTTCTGCTTCACTCCATCTTTTGTTCTGCTTGATGAGGTCATGTTGGAACCATTTCTCTTTGGGACTTCGTGTGATACAAGCCCAAACAGAGGGGAGCCAAACCTCTGTTCACACATGAGATCAAGATAGTTGGGGGCATGTTTCCACAGATTGCCCCTGGAACTACGTCTGTGTAGGTGTGTCTGTGCGGGTGAGAGACAGAGGTACACTCACAAGAACTGATCATTAGCTTGTTATTATAATGATGATAATGATAATGGAAATGTAATAAGTCTTTCATTAGATACTCTTTTGAAAACTCAATTGTGTCACGAGAAAGGAATCCTAAACATACTGTAAAGGCCCTAATTAAAGAAATATGGCAAATGGTTATGAGGGATTCCAATTGGAAGATGCAGATGACCACATCTGCATGACTGTTTTTTAAGTTGTTTGTTTCCTCACAATGGCAAAATGCTTTGAGATGCTGCAATTTTTAGTCACTGCAGGTTTTATTTGTAGGTGGAGTTCTTTCAGGAACCAGTGATACTGGACATGAAATTCTAAATGTTTTAAGAAAATGTTGAACAGAATATTTAAATCTACATGCAGACTCCTAAAACTTGCTTCTTTTATACCACCACAAAAAACAAGTCTTCTATACAGCGCTGCAACATTCACAGCTGCCAGGCCCGTGGTGCAAGACAACTCTTGGCTGTAAGCCCCTGCTGCCATTTCAAAAGCTGAGAATTTGGTGACGTAGCTTCCACCATGTCACCAACTTGGCGTTCATTGAAGGAATGAAGTGTTCATCATTCCACACAACTTTTGGACTGTTTTGAGTGGGCGAGTAGCACACTACATTTTGGTATACTTCTCAGTGTGAACGCACTTAACATACTTATGCACTCCGAATATTAAATGTAGCGTACAGAAGTATGGGATTTGGAGCACAGCTATAGTCTACCTGACTGAACTTTCACTAAGCTTCATTTTTTACAAAAAAGACTGACTGTGATGATTAGCAGACAGCTAGCAGCTGCCATCATTTATAACAGCCACCCCCTTAATACAAGTTAATACAACTGAACCCTACAAGCTGGGGAGGCATTGTCTGGAAATCAAGCTAGCTGTAGCATGAGACTCCTCGCAGTGGTGTGAACTGTCGGTCTCAGCTCGACTCAAGCCGGCTGGTGGCGTTGCCTGCAACTCAGCTCGTCAAGTCACCAGAAGCCAGTTTTAACATGTAAGACACGTCATTTGTTTCAACAGCCAATCTGCTGGTAGTAATGTCACCTGTCACTCAGAAGCACTACCTAGAACAGCCAATAGGAACACATTCTAAAATGACCCGTAATTTCCTGAAAAGTTCCCGTCACGGTCTGAATACAGAGCGAAGGAGAGGAGCAGAAGCGCTAAAACAGGAAGTGGGGGTGCTGAGGGGGGCTGCAGCACCCCCATAAATCAAGGTATTACAAAATAACATCAACTGCTGAACTTAAAGTTTGATGCAAATCAGAGTTATGACCCCCTGTTCTATGTGCTGCACATCTATTTTTACACACAAAAATAAATGAATGTCTAGTATAACATGCCAAATTTTAAAGAGGGCCCAAATAATCAAGAATTTGTCAGAGACATGTTTCATAAAGTTGATGAAGTTTCTCCTAAGTCAACAACTCAAAGTATTGATTGATTTCATAAGGGAGTATGGGGAATTTCTCTTCTTAATCTCCTTGCTGTTGTTGACTGTAGTTAATGTGGCTGTTTTTAACGTTACAGTATGTTAGTGTTTCTGTTTTCTCAAATGGTTGTTTTTTTTGGTTAATAAAAATTGTTAATACTTATTAGATACAGTATGAATTATCCTGCCCTTACAAAATAGTTGAATGAACATTGTACACTGTTCAACATTTACTGAGTAGACTAACCTCTCAGCACCCCCACTGTGACTGAGTCTCAGTGTCCCTGAGCAGAAGTCCAGAGTTCTTTCTGATCACCTGAATTACAAAATGCTGAAAAGTTATTATGGGATTTTTGCCAGATAACACCGAAGATAAACTGCCCACCCAAGCTTTAACATAATTTAAATGATTCATAAAACTTAAATAGATACAATGTATTATAATCTTTATACTTAACCTCAAATAATTCAGACGATTAAATGAATTTTTATATAAATCACTCGTGTCATAGAACTTAACCTCATGGTCGTGTTTGTGGTGTTGGTGCCTTTTAGAGACTTTTTCATGCAAATATCAGACATATAATATGGCTCCCTATGCATTTAATTGAGCTAACAGACTGTAAAAGAAATGCTCCACCCAGGCTTCATCCTTCCACCCATTTTTGGATAAACAGATGAAGTCAGGCACTGCCAGGATTGCTCCTCAGAAACTGATCAGTGATGTCACGTTGTCACTTTGTGGTGTTTTCTACCAGAGACGACCTGAGGGGAAGTTTCACATCACAGAAGATGGCGGTAAAGTTGTGACATTTAGTCATGTATTAAACTCTGCAGGTAGGAAAGTATTCAACGAGTGCATCTTTGTTTAATGCCTGCACAGTGAGCACTGGTGCAGCTTGTTAATCCTGCTGGTTCCCTTTCCAATGCGACAAACTGGCCAGTCGTACACTCGTAATTTGTCCGTCTATCCAGGCACACACCTATTAAAGCAAACTGCTCCCTTTTGTTGTGCCCTCGTCCTCCACTCCCACATCCCACAAGGCCACTCAATGGGACTCGTAAACACTTGGTAACACATGTAGTTCTTGAATGAAGTGCAAAGTCACTGCCTCTGAGTAATAGGTGTTTTTTTCTTCTCACTGTGGCTGCCTATAACATTTCGTCAAGTCTTTGCTGTGGTTTATTTGCTGTGACTTTTCTCTCCCAACATAATGAATTAGGAGAAAGGGTTTGTCATCTTTACATTTCTCTTTTCTCTGACACGCCTGCATCTGTTGCCCTGAATAACACTAATAGCAAAATTGCTTTGCTGACATTTTTATCAAGTTTTAGCATGTTGTAAAGCTGTAGAATAATATGTAGGTGTAAAAATTTTCAGCCATTCAGCCATTCATTACTGAGCCACTTAATATATGGTTGTGGAGGCAACAGGGCGGCAGGACAATGGTAAATATTTAGGTGTAGGCGCTTCACTGAGTAATGTCAGCGGCACCGACTTCTGATTTACATTATTTCACACATGTAACCTTGGAAACTGCAGTTTTGTGTATTGGCCACGTGTTGCTGGTTTTGTTTTGGTTTCCAGTCTGGGCAAATGAAACGTATCTCAACAGTTGAAGGCCTCTGCTGCAGAAAGAATGAAGAAGTGAGGCTGAGAGAGTAAAGTGCTTAATAGAAATGAGACACCAGAATCCTTCCAACCTTGACTCAACTTGAGCTGAAGAGTTTGACAGATTTAAAAAAAAAAAAAAAAAAAGGCCAGGCAGGCTCTGTGCTGTCTGTGCACTGACACCATCTCCTATTAAGCTAGAGGCTTTGTCATGCGGCCCCTGCTTGTTCTGGTTTATTTTTCTGGAACTGACATCGGAGTCTTGGAAGCTGCAAAGATTAAAAATGCATGCCCCCGCCTGTCTCGTGTAAGAGCAAATGCATGTTAGCAGCGCAACTTCATTTCACTGTAGGCGATCACCATTTTCATATCACTGACACTTAACACATTAATGAGATGTTGGAAGCACTGGGAGACGTGGATGACTGCATGGCTGTTACACCTCCCATCAAAATCCCTGATGTGGTGTTTGGCGGAGGGTTGAGACAGCGCCTGTCACGTCATTTTTGAACGTTTCCCTGTTGGCGGGTGGTCCTACAGTTTGTATGGGTCAGCAGAGATGTGGACTGTCATCTCTTTGCTCACCCTGACTTTGACTACCCTAGACTTAACTGGGGCTTTGTTGAGGTTTGATACTAATTGCTCGGACTTGGAATGAGGTAATCAGGAATTATGTCTATGCTGTCCACATTTTTATTAGTATTACTATTATTCAGACAAGTTAAATATTTATGGGATAGACTTATTTACCTAACCTATGATGCAAAGATCACCAGACCACACTGACTGTACAGAGGGAGACAAAAAGAGACAGACAGAGAAAATGACTTAATCACTTAATGAGCATTCAGCAGATCTGATCTCTGAGGTCTGAGGATGCATTCTAACCAGATGTTGGAAAGGTATAAATGCATCTATCTCTGCATGCTTAATATTCACTTCTCCCAGCTGTAACTAAATCAGTAAGTAGTGTGAAAAAAGCCATTTCGGGGTTGTTCCCCTGCGATAATGGCAGCTGACGTTACACCATAATCACACAAAGTTAGCCTTTGCTGTCTCTCTTTAGCAATTTCAGCCTGTGATCACATGTTCATCTGATTTCTGATCAGAGCAACCTCTAAATGATCGGCTTTGTTTAAAAGCTCATACAAGACGTCTGTACTGCTTGCAGCTCTAAAACATCATTTTTAGCTACCTAATGCTAGCTAAAACAGTTATTGTTGTACCAAAATTGCTTAAGTACAAAAGTACTTCAGTTTCTTTTTTTTTTTCTTTTTTTTTTTTTACAGTAACCAAACAGCTTCATGTGCTCTCAACCATGGTCCCGACTGCAGGAAGGCCATGTTTGACTTGAATATATAGCCTGAAATAATGGAGACGCATATGTACAATTTAGTGTGCCGGTTATGGTGGTGAGGTTGGAGATAGACACCAACCAAATATATCCCTCCATTCACCGTCCCTTCTAATTGTGTAGCAGAACCTATGGTGGTCTTAAATATTGCAAAACGTGAAAAGCCTTCTCTCAAGTGTGTTTTGTTTGGCTGCTCTGTGCTCCTGTAGAAACATGGCAGTGCAAAATGGAGGACTCTGTTGAAAAGGACCTGCTCCCTCTGTATCAACTCTTTCTATCCTCAGATGATTATTACACAATTACAAATATTGTATTTCTTTTCTGCCATAGTCTCCTAAAGAGTGTTTCTAATCCTACACCCTGGACTCTCAGAGCTCATCTAGATTTGATACACTTGAAATGTTAAAGGGGCTAGAAAGAGAAAGCTGAAAATAGATGGGTGATGGACTTTTTCATAATAATACATTAATGAAAACTACATTTATCATGAGGGCTGGGCTGTGCATTAAAAGCTGAGAGAGAAACTCAAGCGTGGTATTCTGAAGCAGGGGAGGGTCTCTGTCAGGTTGGCACTTCAGCGCAGACAGCACATATCTTCATGTCAGCAGTGGCAGTGTTTGTTTTGGATACTCTCCGTATTAAATAGGCAAGTCCAGCGGACAACTTTTCTTGGCAATTAGTGACATGTAAAAATTTTCTTTGGCACCACGTCAGCTGATTTGTTTTTGTAACCTTGAACGAAAAAGCAGACAGATTTCTTTTCTTTTTTTTCAATCTCAAAAAAGATGGGCTGGTGTGATAAGAGTGTGAAAAGCAGAACCGTTTTATTCTTTGTGTGGGCTTATCCCTGCACCATCTCACTGCTTCATCAGTCGTAACTGAACACAGCCAATAAAAAAAGGGCTCTGCTAATGTTTAAAGGCGCTGTCTGGAGACAATGGTAATATAACACCAGCAGTAACATGGTCGCTGGCATTGCTGGCAGTGGTGCCAGTACGGATAAACTGCCTCATAACCACTGAGAAGAGTTGTTCAACCCAAGGACGGGCGAAAGGATGTTGCTTTTGACCAAAGGGCGGAGGGTGGAAACCATGCAGGAATTTAAGTCAGTAAACTGGCAAGATGAACAGCGGTATACTATTTAATGGCAGTGCCCCTGAGGAATCCAAGAGTGATGGTCAAGAAAAGAATGTGGAGGTTGTGCCAAGCAGCCTCGGTGGCGGCGAGGTTTCCACACCGCAGAGCTTGCCAGGCATGTGCGCAGATATGCCTCTTGGGGGTGAGCGTGACCTCTTATCCCTTTGACTTCAGAGGACCAATTTAATACATGATCAAGCAAACACACATTCATCCATGATTTGCTGTAAACATTAACAACTCTGTCAATTTTGGGGATTACTATTACACCAGCAGTGGAACAGAATCGCAATGTCCACCTCAGACTTTCATATAATATTGCACGCACAGACACACACACACACACACACACACACACACAGGCCCCAATGCAAGGTTTTACGTTCACCAGCTCGTTGCTTCAGCGTGAGGGGAATTACTCCAAGGTTGCTCTAAAAACACACATGTACTTAAATGTCACAGGGGGTGAAGGTTATAGCTAATATTTCTACTGTGAAATTGTTGTGAATCTGCGGTTCCCCTCAACTTTACGGAGCTTTAAAGCCAGTTGTTTAACTTTAACTTTACTGGTTTGACTTTCACTGCTCTCATATCATCATATGCAGCTATTTCCTTTTCAAAACGACTCATTGCACTGTACCCAGCAGCAAACAGCGCACACACAGTTAGCAACAAGCTGGTGAAGATAATGCCAGGGTCAGACTACACAATATCAGCCCGACAATAGCCCAACCGGAAGACGCATGACGTTGGGGGGGCTCTGAAATGATCAATGATCATCGGGTGTGACAATCGATTGTTTCATCTTGCGCAGTGTGCATAATAGACGACAACCAACGCTGCATCCAGGACGCCTCATGACCTCACGACAGAAAGAGTAGCATGTTTGATTTTTGTTTACCTCCCATGATGGCTTGTCAGCAGTAGTTGTAGTTAGTGGCAAGCACTTCCTTTCCTGTGACATCACCCACGTTGTGAACTGCAAATGATGTCTGTCTGGGGAGCAACATGTGGACTGTCATGTCTCTCGGCCACACAGCAAGAATTTATGACTCTTTGACGCAGTGACCATTTTAACAGACAAACGTGTCTTGAGGTCTGACCTCAGCATAATGCAGCATTTAGCAGCTCAAAAGACAGTCATTTCACAAACCAGGTGGACAAAACACAAGTCCGTATGAGAACAGTGTTGCTTCTTAACCACTGGATGCTTTAAGGCCCTGTGAAACGTAAATCAGAGTGCGATTTGGTTCAACATAGTGATGTGTTTGTGGCAAAAACAGGCTTCTAGGCAGGAACTTGTCATATATATTGACTGATGTTCATGGTAGCCAATAGGGCTGAGAATTTTCTCTTTCAACAATATTTTATTGAAAGGAATACAGAGATACACATACACTGCAAGTGAAGATGATGATTCTTCCATATTTCATGGCTGACGATTAAATGTCAAAAAATATTATTATTATTTTGTTACACACTTCATGGGAGCTGCCCTTCTAAAAACGTAAATGTCTTTGCGTCTTTACAAACATGAACAAACGAAAGCACCATAGCACACGTGCCAGACTGGTAGTCAGCAGTGTAACTTTGTAATGATATACCACTGGAGCTGCTTAAAGGTGATTACTTCCTGGTGCTGCTAAGCCCTAAGTAGCCACAAATGAAATAAATTCAGCTGTAGTTTGACTTTCACAATTATGATACGAACACCCGAATTTGCCTTAATCGGCTGTCATCATATTCAACCTGCTTTGGGTGCACAGTGGAATGTTTAATCAGAACTTGGTAGTGGCTATAGCGGAATGCGTTGACTTGCGCTAGTATTAGCATTAGGGAAGTCACCGCTGGATCCTGGTTTCAACCTGGGTGTTGTGGTTTCAGCGGTGCCAGCAGACAAATTGCAACACAAATGGTTCATGTGATGCAAAAACATTTGCCCTCTAAACGGGGTCTGTAAAACACAGCGTACAGAGCCAACTAAAACAGCCTGCAGGGCTTACTTCCACATACACGTACCTCGTCATAAGGTGAGTATCCGACATTAAAGAAAAGACAGAAAATCCTAATAGCTCTCCTTTAACATAGGCTACAAATTAACTGTTGTGTCATAGCATTTCAAGACTGAACTCAAGTATTTGAGCTGGTAGATATTTAATAGCTTTAAAGAAGTTTGGAGCAGCTGTTTCACAAGAATGAGCATGTTTTAGTCTCTCCCAGGTGTTTTTCTTTAGATAAAGAAATTGATCTTTGTGAAAATATTTCTGTTGCCACTATAGAATGCTGATATGACTATAAACTCAACCCCTACAATAAGCAGTACATCGCTGACTTCATCAGACAGCATTGGGTCTGCTGGTATCTATTTTATCTAATGTCATCCTCGTGAGATTACGTGCAGTGGGTCAGCAGACTGGATCCTGATCTCAGCTGGAGTTGAGTCATAAAGAACAGGAATAAAACGATTTTTCTGTCATCCTGTCTCCTCAGAGACCCGTTGAGAAAAGACGTCACAGGATGGGCTGAGTGAGTGTATCCAGACACACCTCCTCCGCTAACACAGGACATGCCCGGGTGACCTCCAAGTCTTATCAAAATAAGTCAAAAGTTGAGTTGTTCTGTCCGTGGACACAGTGTAATTGCTGGATGATATCATTGTTTCTAGAAACCACAATCTGGATTTGAACATTCTGTTGCTTTTCTTCTTTAACCGTGTAACTGCCAAATGATAGTACAAATTAATATGTAACAGTGTCCTTCTTTATGGGTTTCTAAAACTGCAGCTGTTTTTCATATTTCTACATTTTATGTTTTGGATATACTGTATATGTGAAGCCGTGGTCTAATACGATATCTAGAAAGAAGCAGCAGCAACTTCATTTGTCCATCAGTCACTTGGTTTCCATGATAAAAAAAAGTCAATTAACTGTGTCAGTTTAACTAAAACTGGACTTTGAAATTACATATTACATACATATACATAATACATACATAGCGTCTGAAATCCTACCGAGTCAAATTTCTCAAAGTCAGATTAAAATCCTTTTCGGATAGGATGCAGTGTTTTCCATACTCATCGCTGGGTACAGTGCAAGCGCTGCGCCCAGGCTGAATGTGGTTGAACTTCCGCGCAGCACACAAGGACAGTACAGGGAGCCTTGTGCTGCGCCCAGCTCTGCGTGGCTCATGCCCGCTCTTGTGTGTGCAACACATACACAATGAATGGGGAGGGGTGTGCACATGGCACACACCGTGTCCTATCTGAAAAGGACTTCACACACCTAAATAATGAGGTAGGGGATGGATTTACCCTTACACGCTTCAGTCCTGCCCCAACTGGCCTAAGCATTCTCTGCATGACCCATAGTTCCTGCAGCAGTCGTTGACCTGGAAATTGAACAGCATAAATTCGTTGAAGAAAGCCAGGAAAAAAACAAGAAGAGTGTATCAACACGAAGACG
Organism: Naso annulatus; assembly: GCA_029783625.1. NCBI lineage: Eukaryota > Metazoa > Chordata > Actinopteri > Acanthuriformes > Acanthuridae > Naso > Naso annulatus. The sequence continues at coordinate 23,103,075 of JAPZDX010000005.1, read as the reverse complement.
GCTAGACTGACATCCACACATTTCTAGACAGACAATGTTTATGCTAAAGGAATTAAATATATGAAGTCCACCATCGGATGGAGGGGAAACAGGAAATTTGATGCAATAGGTCAACTGAAAGAGGGTACAATAGCAACCAGCTGAAAGGAGGCATAGTGCCACCTACTGCAGTGAAGTCAGACATACTTTCTTCAATAAATGGATTTTCCTTCAGTTCTTGTAAACAGGGACAAGGACAGTAGTCCAAATAAATGGCCTAATCAAGCTAAAACCATAGCTCGACTAAACTTTGCATGTAAACACACTGTTCATAGATCACAGCCAACACACAGTTACTGTAGTTACACACGTTAGACAGAAATAAAAATGGTCCTGTTTATGCATGTAAAGCTTGAGGGAATCGTTGCGAGGCTAGCATGGAAAAAGATTACTCTTTTACACCAGACTTGTTTGAAATGGATCACAGATACAATGTATAGATACATTTTATTTTCATTCCTTTTCCATTTAAACTCATTTCTTTGTAGCAAAGCTCCACCCTCTCTCTGTTGGCTGTAATTGGCTGTACCTCCAGACTGGACTGTTGTAACTCCTTATTATCAGGCTGCACTAAGAAGTCTCTGAAGACTCTCCAGCTGATTC
>JAPZDX010000005.1:23072700-23091911 GCA_029783625.1 Naso annulatus | reverse complement strand
TGTTTCTTTCTTTGTTATTCAAACAGGCGTTTAGTTAGAGGAGGGTTTTCATGGCTGTCTGAATCTTTGGTTTTATTTATCCTCACTGTGTTTCTTTGTCTTTTATTAATTTTGTATTGTTGAAGCACTTAGTGATTTTTTGTCTGTGAAAGGTGCTTTATATAATACAATATAGAATACATGCTTAACTAATGCCTAAAAGTTTGTAGTTATTATAAAGTGTTACCCATTTTGCTTGCTTGTTTACTTGCTACATGAGTCAACCAGATATAGGACAGTACAGTTTTATGCACATTCTTTCAATTTACTAATAAAAAATATGCTTGGATGCTTTGCTTAGCTGGAAAAGCTGATGAGTTGAAGAGCGTTGGAAAACACTTTTGGTGCAAGAATATTTGAAGCGTGACTAAAACATCCACTAAAGCCTCTGATCCACTAGAGAAACTAAAAATGTTGGCAGACAATAACATCATTACTGCGTGGAGCAGTGGGGACCGTAATGTTGCTAAAATGAATACATGAAACAGACACGGATCCCATATGTTCATCTTGTCTTCTACATGGTGTTTTTCTCCTTGATTTTCCTTCTTCTTCTGCCGTCTTTTAATGGCGGCCAACAGAGAATTAACACCACCAGCTGTTCTCGATGCATCCAAGTCCTAATATTCGCATTGCACTAAGAGCAACATGTGCATTAATTTATTCTTTGTTTAGCCAGTTTTCCTAAAATGCTGTTCCAACTTTTGCTAAAACTGAAGAGCATTTACGCCCAACAAATGTGCTCTAAATAAACAGAATATACATCAGATGGGTTTAAACAAAAATAAGACCTTTTGAGAATTTTTCCATTTGAAAAATGGCAAGAACAAAAGTTTAATGAATTTCTGAAAGTCTGTTTTGATACCACTATATACATGGGCATAATTATCTTATTTATTGGCCGCTGTGATAATTCTTCCGATCTATTCTACATCTATTGCAACCCCTCCTGACTTCCTTCCTCACTTCTGTGCAGAAATGCCTTCGACATTCAGCAAAAGTTATGACGAGGTTTTATTGCCAGTCTCATGTGGAAGCCAGTTTCCTGTTCAAATGCTGTTTCCCACCCATGCGTTTCCTACAGCGTTTAGGTCTTTTGTTATTCTAAGGTTAGGCGGAGCAAAGGTAATTGGTCAGGGTTAGGCTAAGGTTAGGTTAAGGTAAGTTAAATCACAGTCAGTGGGGAAACAGGTTTGGATGCAGCATGGATGTTTTTTTTTCCTGGCAACAACTCTACAAGCAACTACCAGGAACTATCATTCAGCCACGGCTCTGCAGGGCCATCCAGGGAAAAACAAAGAGGATATTTCATACTAAAAAGATGCTTAGTCAAACTGCTGAAGCTTCATATCGGTTAAACTTCGGAAAGCATCGTTAGATGGAATAAAGACTGCAGCTTTGGTTTCTAACTTCTTGATATATGGGAGAATTTAACAAAGTGTGAACAAAGTTCTCTTTACAGTGCACCGAGTGTCTGCTTACACAGACATGATCACACTCTGTCACTGCGCTGTGGCTGGTGACAGCCTGTTGAAGCAGCGCCCATGTGTGGTTTTCTTTTCATGGTTATTTGCATTTTTTATCTGTTTTTTACAGTTTTACTCAGTCATTAAGTTGTAACTGATTATTAACAAAAAAGTTCTTTTTTTTGCATGCCAGGCCTTACGATCATATCTAATGTTCCACGCATTATTATAACAACCAGTGCAGTTACGAGAGCCGGAGCTCCTTGCTGACGTCACTGCTGACTGAAAACAACAGGGGCTTAGGGGCACATCAAGCGTTTTGACAATCTGTCGAAAAAGGTCGTTTTAAAAGACGAGACAGTCCCTGAATGTTTAGTGGTGTCCTCTCACGTTGCGACACTAAAACATGAAGTTTAAACAATGACTAATAAGGCGGAAATGGCTCTTTGTTTCTTTTGTGAAGCAGCTGAAAAAGCCGTTTCTGGGTTTAAAGCTGTTGTTCATCTTCGTGTATCGGAACATGAGAGGGCACCACTAAACATTTGGCGATTGTGTTGTCTTTTAAAATAACCTTTTTCAGATTGTCAGATTGTTGAAGCACTTGAAATGCCCCTAAGCCTCCCTGCAGAGATGTCAGCAAAGAGCTCCAGCTCTCAGGACTGCGTCAGTTGTCATAATAATGCTTCGTATATGATTGTTATTATGAGGCTAAATGTGCAAAACAACAAACTCCTCCTTGATCTTTCATGAAACACAATTTTTTAATACGATAATAAATTTACACATTAAATTTTGCACTATATATTCAATCTGCCTCAAGCTTAACTTGCACAGTCTCTCCACATATTGTACATCGTTATTCTATGTTTATATTCTTTGGGTTTATTTTATATTTTAAAGTTTGTCTCTTGGTTTATGTTTATATTTTTAAGTGTCCTCTCTAGTATATATTCTTACTATATTCTTATACTATGTTTATATTATACATTTTTTAATATATTTTCTATACACATTCTCTTTTTTCAAACGTTATCTATATTAACATGTCTGTAGTCTCGCTTAGCCAGACTTCTCTCCACACTGCGTCGCTGCTGTGCGAGCACTAGAGAAAGGTCCAGCTCAGCATGTTTTCATTCTGACTAAGGTGGAGAAAAAAAAGGCCCTGGCTTGTTTGTATTTCTTTAAACCAGTTACAATCATCTTGGGCGGTGCCAAGACCAGGATGCAGCAACGGTGCAAAATAACCACACAGTGATAGTGAAAGTGAGGCTTATACCTTTTATTTAATGTGACTCAGACTACTATTTGTGAGATGTGCAATAACTGAATTACCTGCTGCTATAACAGATGGATTTCCCAATTTGGGATCAATAAAGTATGTCTACAGCCGAGTCTTTATTCACAGACTATGCAGTCAATAATTTTGGGGAGCACGCAGGCCTTTGTGAAAAAGTGCAAAGGGCAACACTGATGTAATGAGAACTGCCACAGCCACATTGGGACAGAACATAAAAATGTGTTTTTGCAGTGAAGTTACAGGAGAATGGGATCGTTTTATGGCCAGAATGGACAGAGGAGATGATTTCTTCGCCCAATAACTCTTCAATATACATATTGGCGACTGAGTATTCTAAGAAGACAAACTTTTAAGAAATTAGAGCCTATCCTTTAAAGTAATAGTTCAGCCCAAAATGAAAATTCAGTCATTATCTACAACTCTCATGCCATAAATTGCCACAGTACTGAAATCGTTCCAGTGTCCTGAAGCCTCGACATGCCAAGTTGTTTTACAAATCGTCACTGATGCTGTGATTTTAGTTAGCCTCACTGGTCACTGCAGCCTGTGGCTCCTATATGGGAATGTCAGACAATGTCTGGGAGTTGACTGCAACACCTTTTCCTGTGTAAAAGCACACAGAGTCTTTTCTAATCTCGGAGATGCTTGTATAGTGTCAGTGTGATAGATTGATTTAATCAGGTAATTGATATAAGTTCATGAGGCAGAAAAAAAAGTCACTAAAAGCAGTTCAGAACAGTGAAAAGAGAATTCATTTATAAATAGATGAGCTATAAATGTAAAATCCCTTCATAATTCATGACTACGGATTCATGTGAACGTGGTTAAAAGTGTGAAAGGGTCATAAAAGTTTACAATATGTGAAAGAGGTTGAAACGGTTTAAAACAAAGTTAAAAATGGTTGTAAATATACTTATGAGATGAGTTCATCTGTGATCAACTTGTTGAACCTTTTGTGAGATGTCACTTGTGATCGGTTAATTACGCCTGCAGAAGCTGCTAGGGGGCGCTCTCGGCCACGATGCTTCATTCTTGATGAGGCCGCCAGAGAGGAAGCCTTGTGTCCAAGCATCTTCATTGATATTTCCCCTTTTTTAGGTATGTTTTGAGTATTTATGCTCCTAAACCTTGGAAAATGTGTGATAAGTCATTTGTGAAAGTCAAAAAACTACATGCACATCCCAAAATACCACATTTGGCATGAGTGCTGGACACAAAAAAGGCACAACTAAAAAGAGAAAATAGTCTGCAACATCAGATGAGCTCCACATGAAGTGCAGTAATTTATTTCTGCGTGACGTTTCGAGCCAAGTGGCTCTTCCTCAGACGCTTACAGTCAAACTGAATCACACGAGAACGCCATTTTTAAGAAAGGCCCAACACCTTGTCATGTGAGTAAGTCGTTTGTTGTGCATTTTCTGAACGTGGTGACTGCATTCTTAGAGTTTTGTAAGTACTATTCTGAAGTTTGAAGTCTTAACTGGTGTACTGCCACAGCAGCTAGCTTGAGTCCGTCCTCTCGGTGGGCGGCACAGAGTAACATCTCGTTAAGCTCAGTGATGACGCATACGGTGTGTGTTTTGATGTTTAGCAGTGAGAAAGACTCATAGCATATTGCAGTTAAAGTGTGTGTGTGTTTTGCTAATTATTACTGCATTCGTGAGTTCATTTAAAAGCAATTGTTCGAGAAATGTAAAGTAAGATAAGAAATGGGTAATATGACAAATACAGGAGAAATGTTTTTGTATTTGTTTATTAACAGTGCATTTCATCTTAATTTAAGTTCATGTTTATTAAGTTAAAGGACAATTTCATGGTTATTGACATGTGGTATTTCAGTTAGCCTGTCAAAGAGGAAATGTGAAATGAAAATATACCACTATACCTGTTTATTCACCTGTTAAAGAACAGAAGAAACTTAACATGAAACATGTATGTAAAGGTTTATTTATTTTATTATACATTGTAATATTTGTGTTAAAGAAAATTTTGTAACTTTGTGAATAATTTTGAAATAAGTAAATTCTCGATGAGGCTGCCAGAGAGGAAGCATTGTGTCCGAGCATCTTCATTGATATTTCCCCCTTTCAGGGCAGTGACATCAGCTGCTGTGAGAAGATGCTGGAACCAGCTGCAACACACAGCCAACTGTGAGCAACAAACAAAACTGACACTCCCGGCCAAATGTTGCGCTCTCTCTGCAGTGTCCAGTATGAATCAGTGTGTGTTCTGAAACATGAAGAAAAGACTGAAACACTCGGAGAGGATCCGCTTACTCAGTTTGACGCAAAAGGAGGGCAAATTGTACTGAGCTGTCAGACTTTGTGGGTGTATGATCAGTGCTTTGTGCTTCATGCATCGGATGCTGAGTCGGAGCAGAAAGTGGTGGCAAATGATACGCAATATTTTGGTGCTAAAAGCGGCAATTCAGTCTTAGTGAATCAGGCCTGTAAAACACTGTACATGGTCTCTCACAAAAACCGAAAATCTGCATTAAATTTTGCAACAACAACATCAACACCTACAAAAACGATTAACCTTATTTGGCCTTTTGAATGAGACGAGCCAAAGTTGGGACATACTTCACTTTGACTAAGAATCAAAGTTTCACAAACAGACCTAATTAGGAGCTTCTTTTGCGAAAACGATTAGATCTCTTATAATACTCCCCCAGCTAGATTAATGCAACTGGCAGCATTTCACGGCAGTTTAGCTACACAAACCTCTGTTCCTGCTCCAACATAATTAGAGGGAGTCAGAATTTTCTGATTAAAACGAGGCCTTTGCCAGGATTGTCCCTCTTACATCATGAAAGTAATATGCAGCAGAGAGGTCTTTGGAGGGATTCGGACTGATTTAATCTAAAGTTTCACATTGTTGGCAGACGTGGGTAATTACAACGTGTGACTTTCTCTTGTGTTCCTGGCTATAGTGAATACAGTGATTCTCTCCCTATTGTTATACATTGGCATCAACAACTATGAACTAATGATAAAACAGTGCTACATTAGCAGTATTAAACATGCCAGCCTAATTCTGTTGACCCAGATGATGTTCATTAAGCCACTTTTTTTTATTCAGAATCTGAATTTTGATGTCTTTTTAACTAATTAAAAATGGTTTGCTTAAAGCAAAAGATGAAAAAAAATCAGAACATGACTATTTTTACACACACACTTTTGCATGCACATAACACAAAGTTCATTTAATTCGCATACTATGGTTGCATTTCATACACAGCTGGTGCCACATTAGCATTTCCCATCATGCTTCACACAAGCGTCCTTTCAGCAGCAATGACAACAGGAAATACCTCAAACTGAACGCAGCCAAGTGAGACTAATACTGGAACACAAAAGCACCATCACCAGTAACAACTTTATAAAAGGAAGTGCCGTGATTGGCTGCAGTAAATAGTAAACTGTGTTTTGTTTCATCACCGGAAATCCCCAGCTGAGCACTGTAACGTCATGTTCCAGAAGAAAAACAATCCAAATCGAGATAAAAGAGGACAAACAAAAAACGTCACAACAACAGTCATTTTTGGATGTGTTCCCAAAAACTATTATCAGTTTCCCAGTTTTCACACACTTAAGCCCCGGCCAGCCAGGCCCCGTCACTCGCCATCTTGTCCTGAGTGCTGAGAGGCCCGTGCTTCTGGTTTCCAAAATAAGTCATCAACAGGAGCCTCTCTGTGGGACAAGACAAAAGACGGCTGATAGGAGCCCAGAGCTCTCACATTATGGCCCCCAAACAGCTGAAGACAACCGCAACAGGCTGAAACTCTGCTGGACTATAGCATTTGAATGGGGATATTGGACTCTTAAAGCACGTCTAACCATGAAAAAGCCTTTCAATGCTTAGCATCAGGCAAAACAAGTACAGTACATTTTGTTCTCAATAACTCCCCCATTCCTCTTCTCCTCCCCATGTCACTGGACAAGAAGTAAACTGGGATTACTGGTACAGCCTAGCTGAGGACACTCTTTTAACCATTTGAAGTCAGTTTTTTGGGGTTGCTTTCTTTTCTCAAATATATTCCATCAAAAAGTCCTTAAACTGTTTGTGTTGTGGACAAATAGAGAACCACGTGCGCGCAGTAATGTGCATGTAGCAGATGCAAACGATGACTATCATAAGTAACCTTTTTGTCTATCATCAGCACCTGAATTACATTCATTTTTGTGACCTGTGCTTTGTAAATTCACTACAGTGACACCTTCTGGGAAACGCAAACAATTCGTTTACTACCTGTCACCTGTTACATGTCAAGTAGGTAAGAGACGGAGAAGACAAAAGGAAATGAAAAAGGATCCTACTGGCAAAAAGTGACATTCAATGCGAGGCAAAGGTACACAGAGAAACTGCGCACGATAAACGATGTTGATTCCTATGACTCAGCAGCTGACTGGACTGGATTAGAGACCCCGACGCACCACCTCCATAAACTACTACATATACTAAACTACTACATTAAACCATAAACTGCATTAAACTATAAACTACTACATTGTAAACTACCTTGTTTTTGAACTGAGTGCATATCCTTTGCATGAGTTCAAAAGTTACAAGTCTTTAGAAGCTCACAAGCAGTTCTGCAGTGGATGGGTGCAAGATTCACAAGCCGGAGAACTGTGAGAGTGCAGTGGTAGGGAACAATGGGCAGCGCTCTTTCTGACCAATCCAAGACAAAACGCAAATTTAAAAAAACAAAACAAAACAAAACATTTTTCTTCCCATGCAGGATGTTAATGATTAATCATTAATTGTTAAATCGCCATTACGAATTCAATTGATGAAAAATGTATTTACAATCAGAGAAAGGAACAAATGCTTAAAAAAGTAGCTTGTTACAAAATACAAATAACTGCTTACTGAATATATTAAAATTCAATACAGAATACTGACATGAGGAAATAAATTTAATTAAAACAAGCAATTGAAATAATACAAAAATACTTTCTGTACAAACTGAGATTATTACATTTTAGCCACCTCAATATGGGCTGAGGTTTTTGTGCCAGTCGTTGATTTCCTGAATGATAATGTGACTTACTGTGGCAGTAAACAGCAGTATTGTCCTACCATCGCAACTTTCAACCATTTTAATAAATGTTTAGCAAAACAAGCAGTACAAACAACAAGTCTGTTTACATGCCTAATCCTTGGAGGATGGCACCCGCATCCCAGCATGCAACGCAGCGTGTCGTAACATCACATTCTCTATAGACCTCAAACTTGGTCTGTGACTACGACCCAGAGACAAAACTATATTTGGGGGAACAGAAAGAGTCACTGGGAGCCAAATCACGCAAATAAAAGGGAATGAAAGAGCCACTTGTGTTTTTGCAGGTGTGAAACTCTTCACTCTCGGAGACTGTGGGCAGTTTGGTCTTTGTGTTGTAGCCGCAGACTCTTACCACTGGTGATGATCCTCCACATGAAGTTTTCATCTGTTGCACCTGTTCATGGAGGTCTTCCAGAGACATACCGGTGATCACAAAAACATATTTTACTCCAGTGCTAATAATTATCAGGAGATATAACTTGAAACAGTTACTCACAAAAGTTATTGCATGCACCTGCTACATGCACTTTAATGTGCAGCGCTCCGTTCATGTGCAACAGAAACAGTCTCTGAACATTTTGACTGCACCTGGCATCACCTCAAACTAATACATAATGCTTGTGGTCACAGATCTGACCTGCAAACTTGTACATTTGCAGCTTTTCACAAGGTGACAGTAGTTATATGTCTCACTCATGTTACAGTGTTCGTCACAGTAATGAACTCTACATCACTGCTGCATGACTTATTCGATATCTAATCTTACTAAACATGATCAGGTGATTTACTTTATCTTATATGTAAAGCTTTCATGTCAAGGGAAAGCTAAAGGAACACATTAAGTTATAAACTCAAATGAAATGAGTCAACATGATCAAACAATATTATCACACATCCTGTGTCACATTCTATCCGATACCACAAGACACAATATTTTACCGTCTTTAGAGCAGCATTGTCGTGTTTTACAATGACATCAAACCTACAGAGTGTCTTCACAAACAGCTCAGATTTTTTATTCCAGTTCAATCTGAGTCCTGGTTCCAATCCCTGATATTTTGTTTGGGTAAGAAAATAAATCCGCCCTTGGAGAGTTTAATTTTTTTTTTTAATTTTTTTTTATTTATTTTAAATTGTTGCATCAGCTACATGCAAGCATTAACTAATTCTTGGGCATTAGGGCATTAAGACTGATGGTGACAGACAAAACATAGCAACCTTCAAGATGCTGCAGCAAATTCACTTGCTCCTTTGAATGAGATTATTTTGAACATTTGTGATACTATCATGTCATCAATGTCATTGGTGAAGCCATAATTTGAGAGCCTCAGCCCTCATTGCAGAGACAGAAAAGCCCACAGGAGTGGCTGTGTAAAATTAGGTAGATGTACGTTTGCCAAATCAACCAGTTTACATTCTTGAAGTCTTTTTCCTTGTACACCTGAAAACCAGCCTAACTGATTTAAACCTTACAGATAAAGCACATATGTCACCTTTGTGCTGCTTGTCAAAGTGTGGAGTGGGGCCATGGTGCTCATTGTTGTCCCTTCACCGACGACAACTGCTATTCTCACCAACCACCTAATGACCAGTACGTGTTTTCTAACCCCTCCGGCCTCAGGGAGCAGAGGTGTGCCCATCAAGGCTTGATGCACCACAGTGAGCTGAAGAAGATTCAGCGCTGGAAAACTTGTTGGGATATGCTTTACCGAAAGGGATTTTACATCGCACTCTGTCACTCTACAAGAGACAAGACGTCAATAATTTTTTGGAGCACCTATACATCTGTTAACATCCTTCCCTAATCGAAGATCAGGGCGCAGCTGCTTCCTTAAGCTTTTATATGATGAGCCTCTTCAAAAGAAAAATGAGATTTCTTCCACTGTCAGTACATTTACTTTGGCAGCCTGGAGGAAAGACTCTTGGAGATAAACAAAAAGGAAGGAGCAGTCAAGAAAAGCAGAGTAAAGGCACCTCAGAGAGGAAGCCAGACGCAGCCAGATAGAAAGAAAAGGAGGGGAATAGATGGTTCGAAATGAAGAAAGAGACAAGTAGGAATGGCAAACGCTGAAGAAATCTCAGGACGGCTGCCTGGAGAGAAAGAGCAGCTCCTCTCACCAAGCGCCTATTTGCTCTGGTACAAATCACTGCTAGGCCCGGCAGGCCCAGAGGGGAAAGCACTTTCCTTCACCTCCTCGTCAGGCCTTGGAATCTTGTTCCACTTTTCCAGATGGCTTCAGCAGCAGTAACAGGCTGAGCCGGTCCTGCTTCCTTTGACCCGCCCAGTTATCCCATCTGTCTAACCCAAGCAACCCAGTCACTACTGGCTGCAAGAGTTTGGGAGTGGGAACCTAATCCCAGTCCCCATCTCTGGCTCTGGTTCTCCTTTACCCAGCAAATAGCCTAATTGATTTATGGTTTACCAAACAAGCAGACACAGCACTCATGATGGAGAAAAATGTAAATTTTAAAGGGGAAACCATGCGTACAAAATCTCTGTTTGCACGAAATTATTCCCAGTGTGTTCTTCATGTGGGGCATTTGCACAGAACGAGCTAATCAGTAATTTCATTTGAATATCTCCTGATGGATCTGCATTGCCTCAACATGTCAGAAGTATCTGTTCTTCTGCAGTCACATTAATTTAGTAGTTTAGAGTAGCTTCGTTAACTTTCTGCATGTGTTACGAGTAAAAATTAAAATTTGCTGCTCATTTATAATGTAAAGTCTATGGATGCTTCTCTTAGCTTTCTGTTAACACATTTCTACACAAGACCTAACTTACATACACAGGCTCACTCTTTCAAGCTAGCTAATTCAAGCTAATCTGTACAGTTGGTATGCTGGCTCTTGTGGCAAATAACCATGGGTTCCATATTTTCTCCAAATTTGCTCAAATTAAACAACGCAAAATTAAAGTCAAGTTTGATTTGAATGAGTCGCTGCTGCTGTGAGATAGAAAGAGTGGAAACTGGCTGGATCTGAGTCCCATTTAGTACTTTTTGATTTGATCACATAGACTTAAGGTATAAAAATACACTTTTATATTTATTATCCAGCAGCAGATTTTATTTTCTAAGATTCTTTGGTGATCTCACAGATGTCTGCCTTGATCAACTGGTTGAAAGACTATAGGGCCCGATAGATATATTGTCCATATATATCGAAAAATGCATGAACTAGTGATTAAAAATTGTGTAATTAGGAAATTTGTCCAGAAGGGGGCGGTCCGTTATTTATCTAATAACTAACAAGTCAAGTGTTTACTGTTGAGAGGTGTTTGGAATAAAGTCTGTTCAAATGTAAGATATCCTGGCTCCATCTTTGTCACAAGTGTTTGATAACCACATCCAATCGTATCAGTGATATATCAGATATTGGTATTTCCTTGTTCCCTGAACTTGGGATTTGCATTGGCCCAAAAATCCCATATTAGTCCGGCCCTAATACGCTGCACGACCAACTCATGGACTAACACACAAAGTAGCGTATTGAGGACAAAAAATGGTACAAGCAGATTCCAAACATGGCTCAACATCAAACTCTACAGACGCTGCTTTTTCTTATGAGGAAGCTAATATGCACAATAAAGAAACAGTACCAGACCAGTGTCTTTATTATGGTTGATATCAGGTCTTGACAAGAGCAATAACTATCTGAGTGACACACTAGGTAAGGCACAGTGTGTCACACATGCTTAATAGAGACATACCCCACTCTGCATGCAAGGACATTTGAGACTATTTATTGAAGCTTTTGGGGCTCCAGGAGCGCTCTCGGTTTCCACCAGCTAAAAGGACTTTCCAGGGAGATAGGAGCCGGCTGGAAAGCACAGCCAAGTAAGAGCCAGGTTCTAGACTCCAGGCCAAAGTTTTCCACAGCTGCTTCCACCAAGCAATATGCAGACCCAGGTGTTCAGACAGGATTTGAAACCCAAGCCTGGCAGTTTAACTGTTGCACAACCCTCGATCCCATATCTTCCCTCTTATCACCCCTCGGACTCTCTTTGCCCCATATATTTTTTCTCTGCCTGACACAGTAGTCATTAAATTCCATATATGTGTTGCATTGCAGAATACAGTTCATATTTTATTTCTCAGCATTATTATGCTTGTGTCTTTGACTTTTTATGTCAAACCTTAAACACTTCCTCTTGCTTTGATTGTAAAAGTGAAGTATTTAGTGATGCTCTGTCAAATATGAGGTGAGAGACTGAACTAAAACAAGAAGAACCGTGTCCTCCTTGCAAACTCATAAGCAAAAAAACCATACAGCTGATCAAAGAGAACCTGTGCGATGGGTAGCTAATGTTTACTAATGCAGAGATTTTAATTTCATGCTTATTGTAGCCTACAGAATTCATCAATCCATTACATGTAACCACCTTTTCTTTTCAGGGTTGTGGGGTGTCTGGACCTGGTCCCAGTGGGCGTTGGACGAGGGCAGGTTAAAACCAGCAAAGGTCGCCAGTTCATCACAGGGCTGACATGTAGAGACAAACAATCATTTGCACTCAAATTCACACCTATTGCAAATTTAGAGATGCCATTTAACCTTACGTGTGTTTGTCTGGACTGCAGGGGGAAGCCGAAGCACCCAAAGGTGAAGACACGCAGAAAGGCCGGGTTCATACTCAAAACTACGACCCACCAGAACGCATGAACATAATAAAACCATTGTTTAAGTTAATTTAGTAACATCTGTCCATTTTCTACTGTGACGAGTCAAAATTTCTGCAGTGAGAGAGGGAAATCTCAGTGGGTCATTTTCCTTTTCACCTTTTACGTCTATTAAAATACTTAAAGAAGATTGAGTGTTCCAAGATGGCTGTTACTTTAGAAAACCTGTCAGCTCAGTGTGTTTGCCAAAAGCTCTTCTGGGTTCATATTAATAGTTGCTTTTGGGTGAGTGGTTCTGTAGAAAAGTTGCTAGTTTTACTGTTGTCTCAGAGAGCCGTCACAGTCAGAGAGCGACATGTCAGAGATCCAAGCTGACACACGTTTAAGCTACACATAAAAAAATCCAGCTACAATCCAACACTGCCCCCACCCCCCACCCCCACACCCCCCCCACTGATCAAAGGAATAAACTAATTAATTCATGCAGGCAAATTAATTCCAGAGCATCAATTACTAATTCCTATATGACACATTCCATCTGGATTTAGTTGCCATGCCATGTGTTGGATAAGGAAGGTAGTAAAATGTATACTCTGTGTGTGTGTGTGTGTGTGTGTAAGAGAGACAGAGAGCATGTGCGTGTATTAAGAGGGGATTTGGGTTAATGAGAAAAGTTCACACAAAGTCCAACCTCCCTGATTCCATCTTCAGCTTGTAACACAAAGACAGGCAGAGTCCACATGCAGTTGCAGGGAAGAAAGACGAGGTGACAGGTTCAAAAGTTCAGGCACCGCTTTAGACTCACTTTGCATGTCACTACCATTCGGCACACTCTGATGCTTTGGCAACGTCAATTTGCCAAAGCATCAATTTGCTGTTCTGTATGAGGCTCTGGGTGGCAAGAATCTCCACAAGGTAAAACTAAAAATGGGAAGGAGAGGGGAGGGGGTGGATGCAAAAAGACAAAAAGAGCCCTGTCCCTTCCTCGTCTTCCTTGATGAATTTGTAAAACAGATCCACGATGTCTCACTAAAGACAAGTTGTGGCATGGCCCCCTTTTCAGACACACTAATCTCTGAATGGTTGTTACCATCACATGAGATACTGTGAAATCAATTCCCTCACCTTTGACCTCTGAATGCTACGGCATATTCGAGTGTCACAACAGGAAAGTGAAATAAAAGGTATAATTCTCAGAACAGAGCTAATTCCCTTTACTCAACACTATACTAATATTGTATAATATAAAAATAGTTTTTATATTCAGCCTTGGCTGACAAATATCAAAGAATCTCAAACGACACCCTTGGTGAAATCCAGGCAGCTCATTTATCTTTCTACATGCATATTTCTGAATTCTCAGGTTAGCAAACAGATCCAGCATCTGCTTTGGAAAAAAGCTGTTTCGCTCCCATCTGTTCGGTGGTGCTTTGCTCTAAGGAGAATTTAGCAATTTAGTATGGCACTTGTATAAGTCTGAGGGGCTTGTAAAAAACAGATTCTAGCAACATACTATTCAAAAAGTGCAGCAGAAGCCAAGACGTTCTTATTTTTAATGCCTGTGAAAAACACTGAATCCTTTATGTCCCATAGTGCATCTTAAAATGCATCTTTTGTTTCCCTGACTGACATTACTTGAGAAAGGTAAAATCAAAACATAGGCACATAAGACATACAGGCTTTACAGGCTAAGTAACATTATCTTTGTCTGGTAAATAACTTTGGCACACATGTAAATTTTATAACTTACCAAAACTTAATCCTTCCTGCTGACCTTCAAAGTCAAAGTGGTCACACATGAGGGAAGACGTGTGATTTCATCCAGGTGTGGACATGTGCGTCAACATCTACATTTGTCACAGTGTAGCTTTGTGTGAGCCCTTACATGGTAGAGACTGAAATGGAGAGACAAAATGAGAAAAGAAAAGGCCAGAGCATTGGCGCCAACTTGGAGTCAACATTTGGGGGGCAAAAATATTGGTGGCATTTGATGACGTCATCATATTAGTAGGCTTACATTTGTTAAATTTGATTACGTAAAGGCAGTCTTTAATCTAGATTCAGCCATGAAGAGCTCTGAAGAACAAGGCTTATTTCTCTCTGGGATCAGGAAAGGACTTGCATTCTGTGAGTTTTGTGGATTTTTATTTATTTATTTATTTATTTGTTTATTTGACAGGGACAGTACACAGCTCTTAGCTGTACCAGAGTTAGCAACAAGCTGATTTTCATCTGTAGTCCCTGGGCAGGAAACAGAGAACATCTCTGCTAAGACAAGGAATCTAACACTTATCTTCTCGAACTGTTGCGTGCACGATCAGTGTTGCCTCATCACAGGCTAATGTGATGAACAATATAGGCTGCTACAGACGCAGATGGCCACTGGAAAACAGTTACATTTTAACACAGCGTTTCAGTATTGGGCAGCGCCTCTCCATCTTTCACTTTGGAGGGGCATAAAACCCAATGCTCCTCCAAACTGGCGCCTACAGTATGGGCCTGAGGTTTCCACTGCCGTGCGCCTCCGAGCACAGCAGGGCCTCGCCACGTCATGAAGCTGCTGCCGTGTGGCGGCTCAGGATCCTTGGCGAGTCTCTGACAGCCTGTCTCCATGCATGCAGTGGCTCCCTGCCCACCAGTTCACTTTTAATTATCCTTAAAGTCGACCCTACTCTGAGGAAGTCTAGGGGCGCAGCATCAAAACCTTCTGAAGTTTTATCCCTTAACCCTCTTCTTCTGCACATCGAATGAGCTGCACAGAGCCGTCTCCATGACATCCTGCTCCGCTAAAGTTTAGGATTATGAGACCATTTTGTGTTACATTTTATCCTCTTTTTAAAAGGTACGTCCTTTCTAAAGTTTCCATTTTCTAGATTGCAGTACAAGACTGCCTCAGCCCCCTCTGGATGGATGGACATTATGTGGCTCTTGAAGAAGAATGTTGGAGGAAAAGTTGCATTTTGATTTATGATGTGATATGTAACTTGACGTTTTTACCGCGGTGCTACTGTCAGGGCGCCATGGTCATTAGGCAACAAAGTCAGTTCAGTCAGTCAGGCTTTACGACACTTCTCGATATCTGTCCACTATCAAACTACGTCAGACAAAAGACTCCATCTGTTGTGTTTTATGTACCTACGCAAGTTCCAACTTTGTCGAAACTGAAGGTGATTAAAAACATCTTGTTTCAGGACAAACAGGTCTGTTTTTTATGTGTATGACATCAATCTGGGTGACAATAAATTCTTAAGTGCAAGATTAATTCTGTGAAGAGAGAGGCCTCTCTTGCAGTTTTGACGTAGGCAGGGAGGGACAGGGTTTTAGCAAATCTGCTGGAATACTGGCAGTATGAAAATAAGAGAAATAAATGGGGGTAAATCCACGAGACCTTGTGTTGAATCAGGATTAAGGCTTATTGCTTAATGAGTCATCCATAGTTTGCCATGCCATTAAAACATATCCCTTGGCTCTCACTTGTAGACACACAAACACACACACTTTTTTGCTCATCTTGAAAATGACAGGATTAAAGGCAAGACTTAACATGCAACAGAAGGAAAAACAATTTAAAAAGACTCAACAGGAGACAAAAAAGCTAAGCATTAAAAACATCCAGAGCAGAGCCGTCTTTTTCACTGTTATTGCATACTATCTTTGAGTGAAAAACATATTAATATCTCCACATATTGTTTTGTTGACAGCAAAGAGCTCTGAGAAATGCATACTATTTTAAGTGCTTTGGCATGTGGTCGGAAGGCCAATTGGACTGCATGTGTCATATGCTGAAATCAAGCAGCTGCAAAATTACAGTAGCATGCCCTCACCGCAACCGACTGGAGCTGTGCAATTAATCAGAGGTTAACCCCACAACCCCACAAACTTGCATAATCTCTAATTTACGTACCATCTCCCTCTACATGTACAAACATACACACACACAAACAGATTGAGACACTGAGGCCTCAAACATAGACACAGTCTCCCCAAAACAGAATGTGGGTAAACACAGCCCCGTTAGTTGATGTCATATGTTTTATACGTTGACATCGAGGCAGGGTTTCCAGACTTTTTTATAAACAATTAAAGCTGGGGTAGGCAGTTACTTTTTGGTATCACTGGGCAAAAATTCCATATTAACCTTTTCATCATATTGTAACTCAGGTGTTCTGAAAGAACACTAGACTTCTCTCCTTGGCTCTGTAATTAGGCCTTAGAAAATGAAGACCTTGACAACACTTTTCAGCCAATCACAGGTCATTTCAGAGAGTGCGTGTTCCTATCAGCTGCTCTACAAAAAGTAGATTCATGTCCCCTCAGCAAGTGAAAGCCTGATACAATAGCAGATAACCCAGGAGGAAAAGCTGCTCTTACGGCTTTTGCAACAACTGCCAGCACGGCAAAGCAACATGAATAAAAAAGAAGAGCGACGTATCAAGATGATCATTGAAAAGAGAGAGTGACGACAAATGGATTAGGAGAGCCAGGTGAAGAGGCAGAGCTACCAGAGCTGCCGACTGTCTCTTCAAATACAGAATTGTCCCGTATTTGGAAACTAAAAAACGTGCAAGAAATGCACTTTGTTCTGTATTTTTTTAGAATTGCTGACAGGGCAATTTATGAGAAGAACATCATGTGTCTGCTTTCTTTCTCTCTCGCTGTTTCAGCAGAGCATGTGTTTCCCATGAGAAGCAGAGTAAGTGTAGCTGCACACCTGTGCCCTGTTCCTCTAACAGCGCAAGTTTTAAAAAAATGCTACTTCAAGTCTGCCTGCAGCAAAAAAGATTACAGAAACAAACAGGAGTGAAGAGAACAAAAAAATCTACTTCAGTAGAAGTACTGTTACCTTGATAATATTTTACTTAAGTAGAAGTAAAATTACTGGTGTAAAAATGTAAGAAAGAGTAAAAAGTAGCTCATTTAAATTGTACTCAAGGTAAAAGTTACTTAGTTACTTTTTGAGGGGGACGCAGGGGGTTGTTATATCATCTTTACATCTTCTTCTTCCATGTCTGCCCCTTTGCTGTCTGGGTGTGTGTGACTGACTGTTGTTCACCTTCTTGCGCTGCAGTCAGTCAGCCAGAACCAATCAGATGGACCGTTACTGACACGCAGACAGAGCACCAGTTCATAGAAAACTTGGAGGAACTAATTGTTTTAGTTTTTTTTTTTTTTTACTCAGTGACTGATGTGATTTGAAATGTAGTGAAGTACAATACTTCAAACAAAAACTACCTCAGTAAAAGGAAAATCACAGATTTTAAAAACTAATTTAAGAAATACAAATACACACAAAAATTTGCAATTACAGTAACGTGAGTAAATGTAATTTGTTACTTTCCACCACTGGAAATATAGAGAGGAATGGGAGAATTAACACACATGGCAGTAGTGCATGTAGCACCATCTGTCACTAGAATTTCTCGGTTTTGCTTCGGTGAATTTGAACGAGCATTGAAGAAGCTGAGGAGCATTGTGCTGAATTACATATCAATTCGCATGATTACAAAAATTGACATAATTATAGAGGATCCATTGCAATTTCATTCATTTTTTTAATGAAAAAAAAAGACAATTAAACCCTTTTCAATGAAAACGATTCTAACCATTTATTTTTCCACATAGGCTTATGGTTTAATGGCCTGGTCTGCTTTGGATGATGAATAGTTTGAAGCATTGAGCATATGTATTTTTGTGCAGTTTTAAACAATTGGTTAAATTTTGCAGTTTTGTGTTGGTACCACTGCAAACATGAATTCATAAATAAAATAAAATAAAATTAAGTGACTCAGTCTGTTGTATAAGTAGCTAAGGGACACCAAATTTTATAAAAGTACTTCATAATACCTTGATTCAGACTGAAATGCTGTCATCTCTTCTTGCAGCACACTGACGTATTTTGATGGTTCTCTGTCTGTGAATATGGAACAGTAAGCATTTTACTGTAAGAGAGTAACAAAACCTTTTAAGGTCAGATTAAAGCTTGGATTAGGTTCGTGAGGAACATTAATGACTTTGGTAAGTTGAGGACCTCTTAATTCAGTATATTAAATATTCTGAATATGCAATAATACAAACAGGTGTTACGTGCATATATTTATGCTTAGGTAGTGGGACTTGCCCCCACACCTCTGTCCCCTGCTTTAATATCTGGAAGTTGGTGACCCATAAGAGCTATGGAGCAAAAACATGGAGGGAAGGGGGCAGCGGAGTTGCTTCCTTATGAGTCTCATATCACAGCTAACTTGATTTCCAGGCATTGCCCACCTCAGCTTTAAGGAAAGATGCCTTTGGAAACATATTGACAAAGCTATGGCAAATAATAAAGAAACAACAGCATGTGATAAAGCCATGTATATATGCGGAGTTCCTTTGATTTAGTTTTTATCAGCTGGGCCTCTGTTCTGACTAGGTCAACATGACTGCTTGTGTGATGAATGATGTTTTGACTTGCGAATAATCAGATCAGGCCAGTATGGTAAAAACGATTGAGATTTATATGCTGTAGATCAGGGGTTCCCAAACGTTTCAGCCCGTGACCCCAAAAATAAGGGTGCCAGAGACTGGCGACCCCCATCCAGCCTGGAGGTGGCATTTAACGTTCTGCTCCACTCTAGATCAGTTGGATGAATCTCTGAGGATCTACCAGGAGGAAGCCAACAAATTGGGACTCAAGGTCAGCTGGGCCAAAACAAAGCTCATGCACAGTGGAGGCGAAGTACCCC
>JAPZDX010000005.1:22947870-22970177 GCA_029783625.1 Naso annulatus | reverse complement strand
GAGCAGAGTAAGCCTTTAGAGGCGGGGCAGGAGCTAAAACAGAGCGTCTCAGACAGAGGCAAAAATCCTGGAAAAAACAGGGCTGCTGCAGTGGGCTGTATGAGAATACAAATGAGTTTTTTGAGCATCAAATCATGTAAATCTGCTCTAGTAGTAACAGAATAAAATATGAACCCCCCAAAATGAGCATAATATGGCCTCTTTAAAATGAGCATTTACAAAACTTTAAATGTCAAGAGAACATCAAGGGTAAAACCACAAAGCATTTTCTCCTCAAAAGATGATCCAGTTTCAGTTCAAGAAAATTCTGACGTCCAATAGATATGCTGATATGATATGAAAACAGACTGAATGTGTTTATCAAATAAGTGTGACAAAAACATGTAATGGAAGCAGAATAACTCACATTTTAACAAACTTAATTCCTAACATCAGTGCACTGAACAGTAAACTCTTCACTTATTAGTAATGAAACCGCCCTCTGCTGGACCAGCGATGTTATAAGTATCAGCCAATGAAATCGGCAACAAATATATCAGTCGGGCCCTAGTTTTGTGTCAGTTCCATTCACCCTATTACAAGTTCTTATACTATCAAAATGATTTTGAAGAGATGAATTGAAGCCAAGCTGGTTACATAATGCTGCTGTGAATGATAAGTTGTGTGTGACTGGCGAACATGTTCTTACAAATGCATATGCAGCGTGCCACCTGTGAGTCTGTGTCAGTGTTTCTGCTGCTGCTGCTGGAGCCTTGACATGCACATGTTGCAATAAGCTGTCCAGTGAGTGAAAACACAGGAAGGCTGGATAAAGTGGCACATTACACACTTTTTATGGCCTTTTCAGTGAAGATATATGACCTCTAGTCATGGAAAAGTCAGATACATTCTTGTTTCCTGGCTACATTTAGTGCTGGTCAAAGTTTCACCTAATTACTCAACTTTTGATGAAAAAGTGCTCAACTATTGCTCCAGGGTTCATATTTCCAGACAGCTGTTGTTTGTGGCGACTTTTACTCCTGCTGTGCTACCAACAGTACAGCACAGTGCAATACACTTTAATTATGGCTGTAAGAATCCATATTTTACTGTTAGCATGGTTTGGCACTGAGCTCTCAGACTGCTCAGATGGAGGAGTGTCCATCATCGCGAGGAGCCTGGCCTGTTGTTCAGGCTTCCAGCTGTCAGGCTCATTTCGAACTCTGTGGATGTTTTCCACACTAAAATCTAGTAGTGACAACTGTTTACATGATTTATGTCCGTTTGGTTGGGCTATCGTCGCTTCTCCACCTGGTACACGTGACATTTCAAGACTTTACAGTGAAACATAAGCTGCCTCCAAAACATCAGAGAGGGATTTTTTTGTTTATGAAAAGCTTGAGACTCGATGATTTTGGCTCACTTTGCATTATCTCAAAATACGAAGTTACAGACTTAAACAAACATGCTGGACTCTTTAAGTCTTATTTTCAGGTTTGTTTGTTTTTTTTAATTTCTTTTTAAATCATATTGATTTATGACTGACCAAGCTTTAGCTAAGTGTTTCCCAAACTACTTCTTCTTTCTTTCTTTTTTTTTTTTAAAAAAAAACAAGGGCATCTTTTATTTTTTTCATTAAAGGAAAAGTTCACCCAAAAACTGAAAAATGCAGAGTTCCATCATTTGCTTGTTCACACTGATGGGTACTTGTGTTGCATTTCTCCTCAGAAACCAAAGAAACTTTCATGCCCCTGACCGCACAGTTTGGTCAATCATTAACAATGAAAGGGAAGCAGCCTCCAGCTGTGAACCCTGCATCACACACAGCTCATGGAAACTTACCTGCATATTTACCAGGATTTTTAATATAGTGATTTTGATGAATGTTTCTACTCTTTGTTTCATGTTTGTTTTACACTTTTCTTATATTAAAATAAAATTGCACAAAATAAAATGGACAATGATTCATGACCCACTTGAGGAACCACTACTGGAGCCATTTTTATTTTTTACCTTTAAGACAGTGTCTTTCCTTTATATACACAGGAAAATCAGTGCGCAGTAACTTGAGCATGTTAGTCAACATGCTTTTACTGTATTTGTGTCTAAAAGGATTTACTGGTGCAGCTGTTTAGCTGTAAATGTCCATTAATGTGAAATGTCTGTATTGCCTCACCGTGCACCTGTTATGTAATGAACAAACCTTTCTGCAATGATGACACACTGAGTGAGTTCGGTTCAATGAATTATTGATCTGATTCTGAGTCTACAGTTAAATATCAAATCCACAAACCTCACAATGCTGGTGGTGAAATTCTCAGAACTGTGGGAACTTTTTTCAGCCATCCTAACTTGTCCTCTGTCTCTTCTTCGGCAGCATCTACAACAAACTGAAGCATTGCGTGGATCAGCTGGCAAACGGATCTCGGTGCAGAGGTCATGGATTTCTGGTGAACAAGGTCTTCTTGGAGGTGCACAGCACATATTTTTCAGGCTGCGGCACGGTCCACGATCCCCCGCTCACCACTCTCGTACTGTTAATAGCACCTGTAATCGTAGCCACACTCCTCCTGCCGTTACTCTGTTTCAAACTCACCACCTACAACATCGAGATGCCGAACTCTTCAGGGCTCTGATGTGCCGAGCTCACAGAGGGAAACTTGTATATTGTTCTGTTCTGAATCTAATCTATTAAAATTAACAGATTTTACATCTTATCTTATTATAGGTAATATTTTCCCGTAAAGTTTAGTATTTTTAAGTCTTTTAAATTGTTATACAACAAATAGAGGAAAACAAAACGGTTATAATGCCTTACGGCAGTGTTTCCCACTCATTCATAACTGAGTGATCCGTATGGTACTGTCATTTTCTTAAACTGACACAAACAGGGATTGTGTTTGTATTTGAAACACAATATTTATTTCAGACAAAAAAAAAAAATAATGTTTTGTAGTTGTTTGAAAACCTCTTTACAGCAATAGCAAGATGGACTTGCTATTCGAGTATCCACACAGTGTGGGTTACCAGTGCAAACATAATGCATTTCATAACTTGTCATCAGGTTGGCATACATCAGAGGATTGTTGTGTAGACTTCATGAAGACTGGCCAGTGTCATTAAAACTATTAAAGCTCCACTGAGCACAGCAGACAGAAGAAGTTAACTGGAGGACAGTAACGCCATTTTGTGGAATAAACAAGCGAAACAATACGAGCCTGGACGCCAAAAGTAAACTGTTGCTGCTCTGTTTCAGTTGGATGTGAAAAAGGCGACTCTTTGCTAACACATTAACACTTCCACCTTCATTTGGCTAAAACTGTGAGTGTGGTTTAAAGCTGCTTTCTGTGCTCTAGACGGGAGCAAAGGTGTAGTACACCTGTGAGGTTAATTTGTGGCTTCAATGGTTATTGTTTGTAACCACTCTTCCATCCGTGGCAAGTTTACATCAATTGGTCAACTAGAAGTGACCACACAATCCAACCTTAGACCGGCTTTATTGATAGTTTCACTATGTCACAAAAACTCAGATAATTGGTGGATGAGGGTTTTTATGCTGCTATCTCTCCAAGTTAACGTCAGTTATCTCAGCTAAACTTGATGAAAAATAATTTAATTCACTGTGCCGCTCAAAGGCTACCAGCAGCTACTGGCAACACTTAAGGTGGATTGTTTATGGCATGTAACTCAATGCATAAGTTTACGTTGCAAATCAACTGAAACACCTTTAAAAAAAAAAAAAGGTGGAGAAGCGTCGCTGTGATGCATTACATCTGCTCTAGAAGTTTATCTGATCATTCAATGCAGCACTGCCTTGAGATAAATACTATCTGAAGAATTTATACTTACAAAAAAAGTTTCATAGAAATCATGGTTTGTTATCGAAATCAGTTGTTCCTGAATGAACATCGTACTTTTCTGGATAACACCTGCTGAAAGTAAAAAAATAAAATGAATAAAATTAAAGAAGAACTGCATTCCTGTAGCATTTAAAAGGACACTATCCACTCTGTCTCTGCCACTCTTGAGGGGTCGATCTAGTTTCACACAATCTGATTTATAGTTATATAACAGTCGAGCCTAATGCACACTGCCATATGCTAGAAATCCAAGACTTCCAGACCTTTCAAACCAAAGACGTCAAATTAAAAGAGGTTCAAAAATAACAGGGCCCAGTCTTGAATTGGGTGGGTGGTCTGCTCTGCTACCATGGTGGTATTTGGCGACAAATTGTGGTAAACTTAGAACATCGACACGGCAAAACTTTTTGAGAGTGAAAAAAAACAAACTATTTTTCTTTTCATCTTGCATGTTTCAACATCTAGTGCCCAGACAGCACAGAGTGGCAGCACCACACCTTTTATTATCTTAAATAATACCCACAATTCCACATTTTCTCTTGTATAAATACTGAAAGGATGTTTTGCTAAGTCTTGGCTTCGGCCTCCACACATACTCAGACACACCAATTCTTGTCATAACAAGAGCACGTGGACGTGTTGAACAGTCTCACAGACTTGTGTTCTCAAAAAACAAAAGACGTTGACCCTCGTGACTCTCTTACCACTGTGGGTCACCCAGCAAGCAAACACTTACCGCTGAATTCAGGAGGCAAATGCCAAAAACCTGGGCCAAAACAATTAATGGTCAAAAGTAACATTAGATTTTAACAAGCTTAGATAAAAACAATGCCAGCTACACAGTGACTCTAATCCTTTTTCTAAATGTTTTGACATTTCATTCCCAGCATGATCTTCTTCAGGGTTCAGATGTTTCTGACCCCCCAATCACAAAAGGTGTCCATCTAACCTTTGTTTCTCAAAGCACTGCACTTGTACAGAAAGTGTTGTGCACACAAGTAACTGAGTATTAGCCTGTGCTGGTTATGTATGGAAGTTAATCACTGACAAAACTATTCAGGCAGTTTAAAAAAAAAAGTCTGAGGTCGATAGAATCTCGGTTTGCACACAGTTTGTAGCTAAAAGGCTTCAACAAGATGTGCACATCCAGACTTTGAGGTCACAGTTGAAGTCTTAACAGAACGGTGAAGCTCCTGTTCAGTTAAATCAGCTGTTCAGAATGTGACTTTAAAGACAGAGAGCAGACGAAGCCTTGACACTCGCTGTATCCACTGCACAGGGAGGTCACGTCATCTGTGTGGTTTTGTTCTGGGCATTTGTGAACACTTTAAAGGTTGATGCCAATATGTGTTTATATTTAAACCTGAGAAATGACTACATATGTAAATGACAAAAAAATTACCATACTTTACTAGAATCTAATTCCAGGAGGAAGAGAGAAAGCTCTTAGAAAAACAATGTTTATATGATCATAAATAAATATATAAAAACAAAATGGGGCAAAATAAAACAATTACCTACGTATACACCTCTTTTTCACTTTCTACTGTAAATTACAGTCCTGACATTTCTTTTCTGTAGGGCCTAACTGATTTATCCTTTTGCCGATTTTATTGGCCAATATCAGCCTATCACATCAGTACCACCATACAGTATATGTTCTCCAATTTGCGCCAATATAGAACTGTTTTCTTAAGGTCAGAAAAAAGCTTGGACGGGTGATTTAAAATCATGTAATTACAAAATTTACAAGTCTCTATCACAATTTGTTAATCACATTCAGATGATTTTGTATATACATAATGTCAGCCAATATACTGAACATTAGAATTGTTTGCTCCCTAATACTGGTATCAAGATCAGCTCTGAAAATTTCATACTGGTCAGAGCTGATTTTAACGTTATTTGTTTAGTATTTATGGTCCTCATTCTTAGCTGCATTTTTGTTTCTGTTACTGCAACATGAGCAGTTAAAAAACTAGAGTCAAATTTCACAATTTCACACACAGTCGATAAATTCTGATTCTAATTCAAGGAATTCTCATTAATGTGACAATTTTACAGTTTTTTTTCCCAGCCTCTTTATTATTATTTGTGGAGGTGGGATGCTTGCTGAACCTCAGTTTATCTAAAATTCTGTCTCCATTCTGCTCGCTTACATTCAACACATCATCCCTCTTGTGTGCTAAAAGCATCTTAAATCCCAAACTCTCACCGAACAGCTTTGTCTTTAAAGAACCTCCAATTTGGATCAGCTTTTCTCGGTTTGAAAAACAAAATTATGTGCCTGAAAACAAAAGCAGCCAAACATTTACATTCAGTAACGTCATCAACACATTGAGGGAAAGTTTGAATGTGTTTTTGTGTGTTTTTGACCTCAGTTTGCTGTTCAAGTCTTTGTAAACAATGAAACATAAATGTGGTGAAAAAAGGTCCATTAACAGTGCGGCCTATTTTCAATTAAACTGCTTTAGAGTGCTAATGTAAAGCACATTCAGTAACTTTTTAACTGGGAAAGCTGCAAAACTACACACAGCTGACAGCAGATGATGCTTCACAATAAAATGCAAAGAAAACAATGCAGAGGGCTAAATGGGATTAATTTACAGTTATAAATCAAAGTCAGTTCGCTGCAGTAAACACATTCTTCCTTTCCACTGACCTCCTTTTCTCCATTGTATAACACAAAAGCCTGGACTGTAAGCCATATATTTTTACATAGCAAGTGTTGGTTTGCCTTGACTGCTTTATGTACACGAAAGAGACAGCATCGGCTGGGAATCAATATTTACAGACCGAAGGTCAGTTTCCCCTGAGACGAAACACTGGCATGGCTCGTAATGAGGGTCAAGGTAATGAGAAGTGAGAAATAACAATTCTTGTTAGCACAGAAAAACTACTATGCTGCTGACTATTAATATGTTTTTTAATGGATTTTTATCATATTTGGGCATGTGATTATTTTTCAATGTTTTAACTGATTACATGTTAGCAGGAGTAATCACTACTGAATACAAATAAAAAATTTCTTTAAATTTGTTTCTATTTTGTTATTTTCAATATTTACACCTCTTACGCCTTCTCACCTGTCCCATAATGTTTTGTTTTTGATGATAGACAGTATAATTAGTAGAAAGAGCTTTCAGGTCTGAAAAATGAAGCCGAAGTCTTTTCCACATGCCAGTACGGGGGACAGAAATCAAATTAGCTTTCGAGAAAACTGTCCCCATTCTCTCCATTTATTACTCCAGTAAATGGCTTCCCAATGACTTTTTAGTCTCAATTGTAAGTTTAAAGTCTTTTTCAATGCAGTACGTTTGTTTTATAAA
Organism: Naso annulatus; assembly: GCA_029783625.1. Classification (NCBI taxonomy): domain Eukaryota; kingdom Metazoa; phylum Chordata; class Actinopteri; order Acanthuriformes; family Acanthuridae; genus Naso; species Naso annulatus. Next base: position 22,963,009 of record JAPZDX010000005.1, on the reverse strand, counting down.
TGATGGGCTTATATTAAGGGTAAAATAAACGATAAAGCACTTCATGCTTTGGGGTGCTTGACCTTCTGATACACGAGTAGCTACTGACTGCATGTCCTCATTTCGGAGTCAGATCCTGTCAGATCAGAGGCAGATTTCATTCTAGGAGGCAAAAAAGAGGCGCCAGAAACAACAAAGGCTTTTGGTCTCTTCTGGCTAAAAAACAAACAGACAAACAAACAAACAAACAAATAAAATCGAGACGATGACAGTCTAAGTACCAATTTGTGGCTTCAAAACGGTTGTCCACAAACCACCGTGTGACGTCGTTGTGGATCCCTGAACCGTTCAGCGGCAGCAGATACAGGGTAGAGGTGAGTGCATGGAAAAAGAAAAGGTGTACAAACAGAAGGTAGGGAGGATGGGACAGGTCAGAGGACAGGGAACTTTTTACTTTCATCATTCAAGTCACGGCAGATATCTGATCTTGGCCTCTTCTTTTTTAAGTGTAACTAATTATGATCCAGGAAGAACGGCTGAGCTTAAATGATGTTCACACAACATTCATAGATGCTCCAAACTGAAGTATTTGGAGCGGAGCATGTGTCAGTGAGTCTTTCGGTACAATCACATCAATTTTCTTTCTCTTCTTCTTTAATAAAAGTATCAGAATTTGTGCATAACTTGGTACTGAATAAATGAGTCTCATGAAATTTTGTGTCAACAAGCGGTGCATCTGTGTGACAGAAGTCAAGTTTCTGAAACGTGTCATAGTGGAAAGGTAATTAAATTTCTATACTGGGCTCAAAATATAGGAGGTGACAATGACATCTCTGGCTGTCTGAAAACAACTCTGCACACAGATGGTGATTTATAATTCCTAGCTCACAGTCTTACTGTACAATGCATCATTCACACATTCTGCCAACACTCAGCTGCTCCCCAGCGTTTTCAGTACGTGTTTGCTTAGTTTCTATGCTTTTCCACTCAGGTGTTTTCATACTATCATGACATCAGTGAAAAATACACCATCTAATGGAAATACTGCGGAGAAGATGAAAGAATGGATGAATAATGACATATTTTCTGTTTTGAATGTGTCAACCTACACAATGTTCTTTTTATTTTAGGCTAACTCTTAAAGCAGTTTAAGCAGTTGGAGTCTAAACATCAGTGAGAATCTGACGTGGAATAAAATTCAAAGGACATAAAATAAATAGTTACAACAAAGTAGAAAAATAAGGTTTAGATTATTTTAGCCATTCAGGTATACATCCAAGGTCACAACAATGGGGTCAGTGGATTGGCATGTTGGGCATTAAACACCTAACAAAACACCTCTAGAAGAGGCTCACAGAGTCTCTGTGGAGATTTTGGCTTCGAGGGGAGACTTCACTTAGAGACCAGGCTTTGTGCCAGGGAGCTCGGTTGGCAGCGACAAAAGTGAACTTTTGCCGAGTCAAAGTGCTCATTACTAAAAGTCTGTACAGAAAGGAAAAGTACTCCTTAAATCCTTGTTTGCACCTCATTGCAACCCAAAGGCAATGGCAGTAGAAGAAAGGAAAACAACAGCTAAACTACTCAGGCAGTGAAACTCAGGGCTTTGATTTCATTTAGGGTCAGTTCACCTGAATAATTATGAATTTTGATGAAAATATGTTTCCTGAATGAAAAGAAATGAAAGTAAATTAAGCCTACTTCCCTCTTTCAGGACAAAAATAAGTCTAAATCATCCAACTCACTACGGTCCAGAGGTCACTGTCATCATTGCACTTACGCCCAGAACCTGCAGAGTAATTAAAGGGATAGACAGGATAAAAAGGTTTTTGCTATATTTGCATGGTCCACTTCGGGTAGGGTGCTCAGAGCTACATCAGGCCTCTGAAACAACATCTTCAGGGAGTTGAACAGAGAAAACCACACTGATCTAACATTAGGTGTGCTCTTCAGAAAAAAAAAAACCTCGCATAAACAAAGGTAAGAGGTGATTATCCTGCTAAAGCCTTGAATATTTCACAAACACCATGACAGTAATGACGGTAGCTCCTCTCGCTTCATCACCGCTACCCAGAGACACTGAGGTTTCCAAAGAGGCTTGAGCTGATTGGTCAGAGCTGGAGGATGGGGGGAGTCGCACTGGACAGGTCCAATTTAAATTTATACAAGCATGTGGATTTCGTTGTACTCATCACGTCCATCTTCGTCAAAGTTGGGAGAATCCTCATCGCAATCCAGCTGTCAAAAGACAAGTTTTTTTATTCAAGGTTATCACAAAGGTGGAGGAAAGCTGTTTTTAGAGTGAAAAGTGAGTGTCAACCTGCTTTCTAGGTGACCTTTCAATAGCAGAGATGTAATTTTAGCATGATCTGACCCTTTGACCCTAACCTTAAAAGCTGATCTAATCTGCGGAGTGTAAGGAGCTGTTTGATATTGTGGGTTACATGCGAAGATTGATACCAGTCACGTCTTTAAGTATGAAGCTGTAGGAGCGGGCAAACTTGGCCCAGCATAACTACTGACAACAAGAAGATACAGCTACACAGCTCCCTGTGTATGGAAACTGGCTTACACACAACACTTTAAATCACTGATTAGGTTTATTCTCATTTGTTTATTCTTTGGAGCCGAAGCTGACATCAACATTAGGGTGCAAGAAAATTACAATATCCAACATTTGGTTATGAAATACTTGTGATAAAGGTTTGTCATGTAGGCAGGATATTTTACATTTTGACACATTTCATTTTAAACATTAGTTCAGAGGTTAGTAAAAACTTTACTACTTAGTCATCAAATAATGGACTGCCCTCTGTTGGACAAACTATGCTATTACACCATTTTAACTCACTAGTCTAAGCATTATTTCCAGCCTTAAAACAGCTTCAAAATCTGCACATATCTGACAACACATGTGCCTATACTGATGAAATGTGATGGGCCAATATCGGCAAAGTTGTTGATAGCTTCATTGTTAGCATACACACACGTGAGTAGTATCAGTCTTCTCATCTAACTTTTGGAAAGAGAGTCCATACAGTTCCTGAAATGTTAAACTTTTCCTTCATTAATAGAGCAATATCAGCTTTTCTAGGATGCTGTCATGATCAGGACGGAGACCTCAACTTAAAGGTTTCCTTTTATTTCCTACTTCTGGACCGGATGAGCTAATTTGGCTATTTGGTACCTTATGTTGGGTAGAGGAGAACAAAGCCAAGAATCAAAATCTGGAAAGAAAACATGCACAGTATAATCCTGTTCAGTTCGGGGAGAAGTGGGATATGGTCCAATTTAGCTCATTTTAAAGTTTATCTTTATTTCAAGGTCTTCAGTAGCAGTTTAAGGAAAGTCGACAGTGCCATGGGTTCATGAGACCTCTGGATGAACACACTGCAACTGGTGGTCAAGTCCTGAACAAAGCTGCTTATTTTAGCTCCTGAAGAAGTTGACATTTTGGAGATGGAAGGTTTAATCTGACAGTGATGACATGTATGGGTTTGGGGGATCTAACCAAGAAAACATGAAGCCCGGCCTCAGGATGGACTGTGAATCTTTTCTGGTTAGAACACAGAGCAAAGAGAAATATTTGCACATCCTTTCTATTTGGATGAGAGGGCTGTCCATGATCGCAGAGGAGAAAATCATTTGTAGTTCATTTGTAAGATTTCTTTAAGTGATGTTAGTGTTAGACAGATACAAATACATGCCAGTGTTCATCCAGTGTTAAATATGCTACAAAAAAGTATCTCAAGGCTATGTGGGATCAGATTATTGTGGCAAAGATTCAAACATTCCTGGAATACCTTTGCCACCCAACCTACCGCCTGGAGCTCACGTTCCTCGAAAATCCTGGAGAGGATGAGGCGACGCAGCGGCACCGTCATGATGAGGACGAAGGGGAATGCCAGGGAGGCCTCGGTGGATTTCACAACCCACAGAGCCACAATGCACAGCAGCTGCGTCAGGGTGAACATGTTCATACGCCATGTCTTCACCTGGAGCAACACACGTGGGGTGGTTAAAACCAATACACCAAAGACCACAGCAAGACACATTAGACACACTGAATCCAAGACTGCTCCCCTGCATCAAGAAGATCTTGCATGTTTTTGGCTCCATCTAGTGGAAAAATCTAAGTCTAATGATTTGTGTTAACTATGCAAAAGAGGGGATTTTCTGTCTGGTCTTGCTGTCATTTCCCTGTGTTTTTTTATGTCACCTAAAATTTGATGTCAACCCAATATTAGAATTTGAACTGCCACTTTGATACAGACAGTGTTAAAGTTCAGCTATGCCACCATGTGTCATGTGTCTTCAGGTGAAGGCATCATGAAGAGGCTACTTTTGAATATATTCTTTATAACAAATTTACCCATATTTCTTTCTACTGAGTCTGTTCACTGCTTTAACAAACGCACCTTAGAACACAAAGTCATATTCGCTGATAGACGATTACTGTGTTGGGATCCTTTTTTGGTATTGATTTGTTTCATGCAAGTATGGATGCTTGAAATGAATGCAGTGATATTGATACTTTGGGTATAAATCCACCATACGCAGCTTTGATCAATCTGCTGGAGTACAAATCATGTCTGTCCAAAGCAAAAATAGTCTGTGCCTGAAAAGATCCACTCATAGTGCCTCTTATTGGCTAGTTCTTGTTGGTTGGTTACGATTAGGGTTAAACTACACATTCATTTAAAACCACACTTTGAAATGAATGTTTTACATCAGTAATCCAGAGGAAACAATAAGTGTATTCTTCCATTACTGAGGATCAGATTGAGAAGTTAAGTCCAGCAGAAACAAAACTGTGTTTTTTCGCAATATTGTTGAGTTAAATCTCTGTTTGGGGTCAAAACTCAGGCAATGTTTTCTTGGAAGTTGAAGAAGTTACACCAGGATTCACTTCTCTGCTTGTAACTCTGTTGTTGGTGAAGACAGATTTTTGGATGTGAAGGAGTCCAAAACTTGGAAAGCTGTAAAAAAAAACCCTGTATAATGTGCATGTATGTAGAAACAAGTCCAAATTATCTGGTTGCTCTATCAAACAAAAAACAAAACTGCAGAGAAACAGCTGGCCGAACTCAGCTGCAGTGACCTCTCTGCTGGGTTTGGCTTCTCCATCCCACCACTAATAATAGAAGATGAGTGCATGTGTCATTGCGTGTGTTACCTTGGTGACATAGACGTGGTCGGGGTGATGCTTGGCGGGTGTGACCATGAGTGTGATGCGTTCATACAGCTGGATGCCTGTCAAGGAGGTGACCCCCATGTACAGGAAGATGCCAAAGAGCACAGCCAGAGGGATGAGGCGGAGTACGTCTGTCATGACGATGGACAAACCTGATGGGAAGAAATGTGTTAACGGTGAGGTTTTCATGTGATGTTACTGTTTTTGACACTACACACATGTACAAGAACAGAGGAGAGAATTATACATTCACCGAGGGAGGAACCCTCATGACGAACCCTCTGTGAATGCCATTTATTTAAAACACATTCACGGTTCAACTGACTTGGGACGCCCTTTGTGATAATCAAAAAGTCTTCTTTCTAATCCAAACAGCATTTCAATCAAACAAAAACTCAGCCATCATGATGAGTCATTATGGTTGTGTACCCAAACCAGATCAAACTACACTTAATTATTCTTTAAAACAAGATATTCTGCTGGAAAAACAACACTAGTCAGTGGATGAAAACATTGTTGCGATGTCAGACTTTGAATTTTAAGTGTAACAATTTAGGTTTGAAAAAAAAGAAACTGAAGAAAATTTGTAAACAGCATATAAAACCATTTTAAGCTGTCGCAATGGCTGATTCATAGCTCACAAATGTTAGGACAACATTAAGCTTCATGTTTCCTTTTAAGACAGCGGCTGGCGGAAAATTACAGCCTGCCAGAAAGCTGTAGGAAAACAAACACCTACAGCCAGATGAAAGAGTCATTCTTTTTTTTCCAGCTTATCATTAATTCGTTTTAATGTCTTAAAGTTAATGATTAAATTCTTAATAAACAAGACATCACATCTCACCCAAAAGGTGCATACCACCAACCGAGTGACCTCATGCTGAACCCCGTCCACTCTTTATTACTGTCGTCAAACTTTTCATCCTTATCAGCATTTTTTATACACATGTGGACGTTAAATATTAACATTAAAAATGTTTGTGAGAACTGGGTTTCTGGTCTCAGAAATAAATAAAAATGGGCTTATTATTTTTGGCTAAAAATCATCCATTTTGGCTAAAATCCATTAAATTAACTGTAGCTAAGCTAATGCTAAAGCTAGCTAATGTGGATTTAAAGCTCTTAGTTGGTTAAAGAATGTCACCAGCTGACTTTTAACGTTTTCAGCTGATTTGTTTTCAAAGTCCAAAGTATGAATGTTGCTGCTAAATGATATCATGCTAAAAGACTGAGGCTAAAGCTACATAATGCTTCGTTAAGCTAGTTAGCTCTGAGCTTTACTTATGTTCATTCTTTGAACCAGCATTTATATTTTTACAACAGAAACTCAACTACTTATCTTAAACTAGATCATGCTATCATTTTAACTTCCACAGTCTTAATGTTTAAGTCTCATTTTTTGGGCGGGGTTAAGCAAACAGTCAACTGGCACAGTTTTCTTTCCTCTTACCAACGAGAACTGCCACAAGAAGCCCAGTCAACCTCTGCTCTTTAACCTCCTGGATCATGGGCTTTTCTCCGGGCGCTGTCGCTTTGCTCATGACTGTGAGAGCGTTGACATGAGTGACGGAGCGAACGGTGGCTGCGGTGAGCCATGGCAGGCCAAAAAGAGGACATATAGCCCCCAGAATGACGATGAGCAGAAGGTCCAGGTGAAAGCCTGAGCCTTTGATCAAGCGTCGCTCTTTCTTACTGACTATCAATCTGATGGATTGGAAGAGAAATGGAAAGCTATTTAAATTCCACCAAACATACAGATTCTACAATCACTATGGATGATCAGACTGTACATACGAAGTGATCTGAGTTTCCATGAAAATCAAGATGAAGACCAGAAGGGCAGGTACCACAGACGCTCCCATCATCCAGGTGGGAAACGGCTGCTTGTCACCAAAGGGACTAATGAACCAACCTCTCTTGTCAGGGGAGGTGACCGAGAAGCCCGATGGCACGTTGAGTTTCTAAAAGTAAATAAAGACAATGTTTTAATTCTGAGAAAAGACACTCACACAAGTTGTTGAAATCATGCATAAAAATAACTTCAACCTTCTCTGTAACTGAAGAAATTAGGGTACCTGCGTGTAAGTGTCAGTAATATGGTAATCCACCAATACTGACACTAAGATTGAGATAGGGATGCCAAAGTCACCAATGATTCTTCTGGCCTGAAACCATAAACCAAACAGAAATCAACATTTAGCCAACTTCTCATCACAGAAAGACTGCATTAAGCTGACTTTACCACAAGCTGAAGACAAATCAGAAGCAAGTCAACTGCTGTGAACAAGTGTGTTTCATCACTGATATTCCCATTTTCACTCAAACCGCCATGGCCATATACTGTAGACTTCCTGAATTATTATCAGCAGCCTTGAGACGCCCAGAATAAACATAATTCTTTTGCAAAATACAGCATTTACTACTGTGTGTGTTTTGTGGATGTGTTTCAAATAATTTCCCTCGCTCCTGTGGACTATACAAGCAAAAATATAAAGTAGACTGCAGAGAGCCAGTGTTTAGAGAGAGGTAGACTATAGAGCACATCCCAAATTGAAACTGCATTGACATTGATAAAAATAAAGTATAAAAAACATTAAACTTGTACGTTTGCTGCAGTGTTGACAGGAGAGAACAGCAAAACCTGAAGCTCACTGTAAAGTTTACACAGATGGAGAAAAACTCCTCTATCGAGATTCCTGGAGGCTTTGCTAGACATTTTCCTTAGACAGTTACTCACAGAGTAAAGTACCGTGCACCGTTACAACACAACATACATGTATTTGCAAAACACACTGTATCTCTGCTGATTTTTAAAACTATAGGCTTAATGGAACTTAGTTGAGTTTTTCAACCACTAGCAGTGCTAAAAAGCAATACTGACATGATGCGAGGATACATTTAAAGCTGAGGTAAGCAGTTTATATTTTGTGTCATCGAGCAAAAATCCAATAATAACCTTTCAGCATATCATAATTCAGCTAGTCTGAAGGACCACTAGACTTCTGCACCTCTCCTTTGCTCTGGATTCAGACAGTGACGGGGTTTTTTCAGCCAATCACAGGGCAATTCACAGAGCACGTGTTTTTACTGGCTGCTCTACGCTGCGCTTCTTGGTGACAGGTGACGTCACTAAGAACTGATTGGCTGTTGAAACAAGTGACGTGCCTTACATTCTGAAACTGGCCTCTGGCGACAACAGTGGCTGCAGGTGACACTGTCAGCTGGCTTCAAGCTGAGACGGCCCATTTCACACCGCTGCAACTTTGCATGCAACCGCATCATCTTGTTAAGTGACAACAGACAAAATCAAACGCGAGCTGTTGCCTACTCCAGCTTTAATGCATGTCAACATGTTTGTTTACAAGAGAGCCCCACAGGATGTCCATGACGTTCACTGTTTGAATTTTACCTTGCCACCTAAAAACCGACTGTTTCTGAATTTCCTGAGGAAAAAAGCGAGAAAGAAAGTGCCCATCATGAGAACCAGAGACAGAAGAGCAGTGTTAGGCTGGTTGAAGATGGGCTCGAAAACATTCTGAAGCCCGGTTGCTGGGGTGGAGTCACTCGGGTATATTGCCATCAGTGGATGTTCCTTAAACACCTGGAAATGAGAGAAGAGTCTCAATTTATCCTCTGTTGATTGACTGCTGTATTTTTTTGAAGACACAACAAGGATTACCTTGAAGAGCTTAGAAAAGGTCTCATAGATGAATATAAGGGAGATGAGGAAAGCAAATATCTCCTGGGTAAAGGGTGAAATGTAGCGAACGAGGAAGCTGCCCTCTGCTGCCACAATCACCAGGACGATGAAGATGAGCCAGAAACCGATCCACACTCGACCAGTCAGGTACTCAAAGTTGTGTGCCTGGCAGAACTGAGCAAAAGGACACAGACACATCAGTTCCGCATTCACAGGAAACAAAATCTTTGTGTCCTGTGCTGTGTGGCAGATACTGTGCAAACTCATGATTTCTACGTTTTCATGTGAAGCACCTTGTAGTAGGCTTCTTCAAACACCAGTAAGGGTCCAGAGAAGCCGATGATGAGGAGGGGCTGACCAGCAAGTAGCGAGAATATAACTCCAAGAGTCGCAGTCGACACAATAAGCTCAGTCACTCCCATCAAGCCCTCTGTTTTTTCTCCTGTGTGTAGAAACAGTGAAAAACACATCGTCAGAGCACAGAAATGAAAATGACATGAAATCCAGATTTTTTGTTTTTAGCACTTTCATTTTACCCAGAAGGCCTCCAAAGGTAATAGTGGGTGACAGTGCGGCGAAATAGATGAAGACGACAGCAGCGATGCACTGCATGTCCACGGCATCTTTGAGGTCGCTAATGTAGTGTGGGTAGCGGCGGCGGATGTCATGGATGAGCCCTCCGAATGGGATACCTGAGCGCTTCAGTGGGTCCACTTCCTGGTCTCCCTCATCCTCTTCCTCTGGACTCACCTCTGAAGGATTTATTGTAGGCGTCATTACATAAACTAGTGAGACGATTAAATGAACAGCTATTGAAGTGGAAGTCACAATCTGCAATGCAAATGTGCTCCTTTCCGCATACACTGTCCTGCTCCCTGAAACACTCACAAGCACACTCCATGCATTAATCTGAGCTGAAAATAATCCCTCACAAATGCATTCTTGACTCTTGTTTAAGTAATATTTCCCCCAGATACTCCAGTTCCACTGGTCTTAGGAAATTACTGCAAAAATACAAACATATAATTCTCTGCAGTTGGAAATTTTTGGGGTAAGTGACACAGTAGAAATTTGAAAAGTACTGAGTAATAAATAATGCCATCTGAAACTTGATGCACTATGTGTATGATTTCAAAATGTCTTGGTGCCCCCCAGTGGTAGTGTCAGAAACACTTCATGGCAACACACATCTTCAGGAACACTTCTTTTTTTTTCTTTTTTTTTAAATCTGTAACTCCAAATCTTTAGGTATTAAAGTAAAAACAACCATACATTGAATTTAGATGGTAAAAGCTTTTGATTTGTATCCTTTAACAGCTGGATTGCAGCTTTAAAGCATCAACCATATTATTTTGAATTTTTGTGAGCTGTATTAGAATTTAAAAGAGTAAACGTGTCAAAATACTGAACTTTTCCTTCCCATTTGTAACTGTAAAAATCTCCTCATCTGTCTTTAACCATGTAAATGCAGAGAATGATTGAAAACATACTTTAAACAAAGCCTAATTTTTGGGATTGATGTCTTTCATTGTTGGACTAATACAGGTTTACAGAATCAGAGAGCTCTCCTTCAAACCTAACAAACTTATCAGGAACTAGACAAAGTACCTTTGTTGTTCTGCTCCATTCCTGATACGGACTGCTGCCTCTTGAGTTCTCTTTCCTTCCTCTTGCGCAGCATCTGCTTCTGGAAGTCAGCCACTGTCTTCAGGAGGTCTTTGCCCTCCACGTCAGAGGGAGGAATGACGATGCTGCAGTCCAAGAATTCATTGATACCATTCAGGAGATCCTGTCTGTCGTCAGCAAAATAGGCCACCTCATGGAAACTCTAAAACAAAATGCAATGAAATGTCATCATGTCAGCAGCTTAGAAGAGAATCTTCACGCTCGAAGTCTTGTTATACAGTGCAAAACTGTGACAACTGTCTGTTTACTGTAATATCTGTTAGTGGTAAGAGGTGCTTCATTGTGACTTCCCATCTTACCGGTGATTATAAAATTACTTCAGTCAATTATTTAACTTCTCAGGTGTCTTTGAAGGCCATCTTTAATTGAAAACCAAACACATCGCCTAAGATTCAAAAGCTTTTGCTTATTTCAAAATGTTTGCACAGAAAAATGACATTTGAGTGGAAATAAATAACCTTATTCATCGTTTCTCTCGGCACAATCTTTTTATCATCTGATCGAAATGTGGTTTTCTAATTTTCAGGATTTATATCTACCTTATCAGACATGAGAGTGGAGAACGAGCGTCCAATCTCGTGGTAGTCCATGTTGGACTGACTGGGACCCAGCAGGACGAAAATGAAGCGAACGGGTACGGGGACCTCAAGCACTGACTCCAGAAGGACAGCCTCATTCAGCCTGACAAAGGCCATGGCCGGCTGCTCCAGAAACTCAACACAACCTGCCAAGAAAAATAAAAGTTCTCGCTTTTTCAAATCTCCACATGAAGGACGATATACTTGTAACACAACCAGAGATTGCGCTTTAACAGTACGCTCATCAGCTGTTAAGTCTCAAACATCTAAAAAAAATTGATCTGCAAATAAATCCCAATTAACATGTGTAGTAGATGCAGATAGGATATCCTGTTTTCTGCTAAATCAACACATCCCGCAACTTTTGAGTAAAGCTTCCTGGATCAGCAAAGCAGCTACTGTGGTGCTAAATTTTACATCAACACTATTTGCTGTTGCTAGGCAATGTTATGATATGCTCCAATATTGAAACTGTCTCCTAAGGCTGGGAAAATGCTTGGACCAGTGACTTAAATTGGTGTAATTACACAGCTTCTGCAGCAGAGGGCAGTGTGTTATTTAATAAATAATATGTGTACTGTTCGGTGCACTGACGTTTGCAATAACATTTGCTAAAATGTAAGATATCCTGCCTCCATTACAGAAGTATTTGATAACCACCTTCAAATGTGGTTATCAAATTCCAAATACTTCTGAAATGGAAGTGTATATATATATATATATATATATATATATATATATATATAGAGAGAGAGAGAGAGAGGGAGAGAGAGATTGATATAGATATTGATACATAGATATATTTATAGGATATCAGAATTTTTTTTGCTCCCTAATATCAGCATTGACATCGGCGTCGACCCCAGACATCCCACATCTGCCATATCTGTCAGGCCTTACTCTAAACAAATAAACAATGGCATAAACAAAAGCTGATCAGCACACACTGAAGTTGTTACGACTGACTGTGACTGTCATGTTATTCTGGTGCAAGAATTTTCACCAAGCAGATTCATCTCTTGGCACTTTATAAAAACAGAAGACAAGACATAATTCTAATGGCTGTCTATGTGATCAGAACTTGCAGAGCTTACCAACTAAAACAATGACAGCTTCAGCATCTTTGGGAATCTTGGCAAGGAGCTTCATCGATCTGGCTGCAGCTGGATGGCTCTCAGGAGGCAGAGGGTGAAGAGATTTCTTGGAGGAGCAACATATAAAGAAAAAAAATCCCACATTGTTATTCCAGCCAACTTAATGTGACACAATAGAATAGCATGAAAGCAATAATGTGAATACAGTGAGGGAATAAAAATGTATATGAACAATAATCTAATCCCCCTGTGCAGTTCTTTTTTAAACCACACAACTGGACGACTGTGTCTTTATGTCTGAATAGCTACTTTTTAATAGGCTGTTTTAAATTTGCCAGCATTTTAAGCCACGGGGAACATTAAGTTTTCACAGTTAATGCATCAAGAAGCTTTAACTAGAAGCACCTGTAGCCTGACTAAGGACATAATTCAACACATGTGGGATGGGGAGGCTTGTTTTCTGACTTCAAGAACTACCTACACGACTTCTGACCTCATGGAGGGGCGTTTCAAAGAACAATGCGAGAGCCACAGGCCTCACATCAGGAATTCAGTGTAATCATGCTTTAATCTATGCTTACTGCTGATTCTTAGAACTTAATTCAAACCATAAACTAGAACAAGACAGCTCAACGTGACTTTAATCTCTGTCCATTTAGATAGCTGAATTCAATTATCCATGTGGATTCTTGTCAAAACTATTTAATCACGTACTTTGGCTTTTGTAAATCGTATTTACTGTGCTGTCTGCCTACAGTCTATCGTCAGCCAGATCTCATATCTTGCAGATCTCTGTTACAAGCTTCTCACTTTGATACAAACAGTAAAGGAAGTGGGAAAAGTTAGAACTGCCCATGGAATTAAGAACAGATACCAAATAAAAAGACTTACAAACAGGCTAACGAACACGTCTTGTTTTGGGTCGTAAATTGGCCCTTTGTTGTCCTGGTGCTCTTCGTGCTCTTCGGCCACCAGTGGCAGACTGGTGTCCTGGACGTGGTTGTGGTTGAAGCTTCCATGAAGACTGCTGGATGATTGGTGGCGATGAAAACGATGTTTCAGATCACTTGGATGGCTGTGGGAAAAGAAAGAAAACTGCTAAGTCTACAGCCATGCCAGCAAGTTTGTGAGTAGACAGCTACACGTTCAACACTAAAACGTTCACTTCCTTAGCTTAGCAAGTTAGCACCCCATATTTTGCTGATTAGCAATCAGCACAAAGGACAGTGGAGGCTGATGGGAATTTCGCTGTCATGAACTGAAGCATTGTGAGCATGAGTGTGGCCTGAGACAAAATGTCAAGAAACATTACATTACATCTATCCCATGGATAACATAAATATCGGAACAAATTTTCATGGTAAGCCATTCAGTATCTGTGGAAACATTTAACTCAGAATCAAAAAATGATCGATGAAAGTCCCGAGGATGTATCCACTGTGGGATCTTTAATGTCTGTGGCAAATTTGACGGAAAACCGTTGAATAGCTGTTGAAATATTTGAAATATATTTGACTTTGGACATTATGAATAAAGCTGCTAGTATGATTTGGGTATGCATGAGAGAGAAAGGGTCATACTGATGTTAAACTGGGGGTGATTATATGTGTCTGTGTTTGTCTTCATTTCGCTGCCAGGAGCATCTGGAGAAGGAAAAGGTTTGCGGGTTTGAGTTTGGACCAACATGCCACGCTGACGCCAAATGCAAGACAGTTTGGGGAGAAAATGGACCGATACTTTGAAATTTTGTTTTACCCACCACCAGGAACTATATATATGAAAAACACCTTTTAAACTGAACGAAGTGAACCTGGCCCACCAATCAACTGTTAACCTAACAAAGCTCTGCACAGCTGAGTCAGTCACCAAGGGAAGACTCGGTCGCATTTTCACATCTAACACATCAAAAAGGGAGAGATGCCAGGTTACAAGCTTGCCAGCTTAAAAGTTTGAATTTATCACAAGCCCAGCTTAGCGTAGCAAGTTATTACAGGGAGATTTATTCTAAATTATGTGTAATAAGTTCTAAAATTCCAGAACTCATTCCCACTTCAATTGGTAAAGCATATTAAAATGATTTAAGCTTCAGTCACTGAAGGCTGAACAAACCTTCCTGTCTGCATGGAGGAGCCTTAAGCCAGTTACCAAAGGTTCACCTGAGCTGAAATTCACAACTACTTGCAGTGCGCTGGTCTGCAACATTCTGAAACCTGTCAGTTTACTCCGCGGCAACTAGATGAGACAGTGTATTTCTTACATAGCAAGAATTCTCTGCACTGCCGCTCTATCTGCCAGCTTGTCAGGTTTTTTGTAGCAGATAATGATCATTTGTGGTGTCTAAAAACATGAAAGAAGACACTGAGAGTGAATTACTTGCTTGAATTAAAGTTTTAGTACTTAAGAGGCGGGGAAAACATAAAAATGCAAGAGGACACTCCAAAGGAGTTCTGTAGAGAGGTTGAGACATGAGATCTCCCTTCTTTGTAAATTCTGCTTGTTGATTCCCAGAGCAGTTCCAATGTTAAGAGGAGCTGGTGTCACATCTAGTAAGCAGAAAAAACACCAACTATCAAGACGGCATTTTACCAGAGGAACACCAGGAATATATACGATGTATATATATATATATATACAACAGTTAGTTCAGGCCAAGCAATGTGATTGGCTAAGAGACATTAAAAACTTGACGATATTTCACCACAACATAACGGTTTCTTTACTCTGTATGTGTTACTCTGCATCAACGCTTAGCTTGTGCAGCGGCAGCCTGTGTGCACTGCGTTGCCAAGGCAACAGTGAGAGTTTAATCCTGAGGGAACTGTTTCCGTTGGCGGAGCCAAATAAAATACTTAAATGATCTATTTTGTCACCTTTCTTCAGCATTTTCTTACTCAGCATCGCTATTTAAACT
>JAPZDX010000005.1:22806370-22816789 GCA_029783625.1 Naso annulatus | reverse complement strand
ACACACATACACACACAGACTGATCCACTGCTAACCAAGTGGTTAGGTAAGTTAATTTACTCAAGTACTGTAGTTTTTTATTTTAACGTATTTTCAGGACTTTACCTAAAATTACCCGTTATTTAAGTGTTGGGCAGGTTACTTTAGAGATGCAATAAAGTATTACAAATTACTAGTTGCCTTCATTTTAAAGTAAGACATTACACTACAATATTAATGTCTGTGTAGAGTAATATATAATTTATTACACTTCTTCTTAGCTACTTTTACCAAAATACCCAAACAACCTATATAGAGCAATGAAATAGATAAATCTTTAAAAACAAACAACAAAAAAACCCCAAAAGGACTTGGAAATAGGGATGGGCAGGCAGACAAAGGATCAAAGTCTGATAAATTATTAGATAGGAAAAATTATTTTTAATTGTTGGCTTATCCATATGAAACACAGCAGACCTATAATGTAGCCTATACTGACACGAGGAAACAAATATCTCTTCTTCTTTTTTTGCCTTTGTTTTATTAAGTCCACAGAACAAGAAATTCATGGCCATAAGTGGTTCAAAAATGTAAATTAAAACGGCTCTGCTTCATCATACGACCTACGAATTTATAGAGTCGACAGTATTAAACACATTCATAGCCTATATTGATAAAAAAATAAATTAAAAAAAAACATGCCAATGTGCAACCAACACCAACCAACAAGAAATTATTGGGGTGATTTTTTTTTCTATCTCTCGTTTAATCCACAGACAAGAAAGATAAAAAAAGTGTTACTTCTTTATTTATTTATTCATGAGCAGAAGACGAAGCAAGTTGGAGTTGGAGCGACCTGAAAACTTATTTATTTTAGTGTAACATATTCTGTTGTTGGTGTGGCTATAACAGAGTTTATTGTATGTGATAGCTATCACAATATTTTTGATGTGGCTCTGTTTCAGGAGAGGAGGATTACTGATAGATAGACAGAGGAGTGAAGGAGACAGGAGGAAAAGCGGAAGAATAAAGTGAGTACAAAAAAATGTATGGAGTAAACGAGTCAAGGGAGGAGAATGTGCCAGAGTGAGGTGAAAAGGTCAAGAGAATAGAAGGAAGAAGGGTGAGGAAAAGGAGAAGAAAAAGTTTAGACAGTAGGAAGAGCAACACAAGGAGAGGAAAGAGAAGAGCAGACAAGAGGAGGAATGGCGCTTTAAAAAACCCCCTGAAAGGTCAAGATTGAAAAATAGAAACACATTTACACACCCGTTACCCAGACCAGGAAGACATGATGGTCCACTGCATCCTTTGCAAGTCGTCAAAATACAAGAAACCATAATTGTCCCTTCAAATTATTTCAGAATTTTTTCATTGATTTTTGATGCTGAACTGGAACGGTCCCTGATTTTCAGTTCAGAAATCTGCTCACCTTAATAACAGGGGAACACTCTGTCCTTGTTTTACTTGCCTTTGATACCACTGATCACTCCATCCCCTTCTGTCGCCAAATGGATGTGTTGGGATCTCAGGGAAAGCCCCAGAAAGGTTTGTGTCCTGTCTGTTAAACATTCAGTTTGTGGTCTAAGTGGGAGACCATATGTCCTCACCAGCTCCGCTCTTATATGGAGTACCACAGGGATCAATCCTCAGCCCTTTACTTTTCTTGTTATATATGCTTCCCTCGGGCCATCTAATCTGTCGCTTTAGTTGTATGTTCTATCATTGCTTTGCAGATGACACTCAACTTTTTATGTGTCAGTCAAACAGAAAGATTTCAGCCACCTGGACCCATCCGTCCACACTGCAGTACGCAGGCAGGTTACCATTTTGTACAAACCGGCATAGATAGTGAGGTGGGGTTTCTTTGTTTGTTTTTTTAACTTTACCAACAAATGTCTGGTCAGTTTTTTGTTGTGACATTGCAGCACATTGCATTGTGGGAAACAGTGGACAAGGTAGATGCATACTGGGGATTTCCTCTGAATCAATATACATCCAAGCAATTTTTTTGGCATACTGTAGATTTTGCTTAGTCATGCTATGCGATGCTATGTTAGGCCTAGTTATTACCAAGTCTATCGAGGGAAAAGATGTTTTTTCTGTTGTGCTGCCCTGGAAAGTCCACTAAGCTGCAGACTTATGAGGCTTTCAAATCCAGTAAACTGCAGGTGTGTGAGGCTTCCAGGTGGGAAACATGCAAGTCCTGTTCCCTCAGTGAGTAGTTTGATGGTAACTTAGAATCCTGACTCCAGTTGCTTATAAAATCAGTTAGCAGACGGTGTGTCCTAGCTGCTGGCAATAACTTAACTTGTTCACTCTTGCTTTATCTTTTCTTACTCTCTGGCAGGCTCCTGCATCTTCGCTGTAAAAAACAGTTCAGGGAAACAAACTGCATTTAGCAGGACTGCAGAAATATAGCTCTTTTACCCCCGGGCCTCTGGGGTAGTAAAAAAGCGGTTTCCCCTTGAGCTGAGGGTTTGAGAAAGAAGGGAGATGTTTACCCAGGCCTGTGTGGTTGAGAAAAGAGCAGTGTCCCCAGTCGTGCAGGGTTGAGAAAAATCTGTTTCCCCTGGATCAGCAGGGAAGAGAATGAGATAGCAAGGGCAGAGCGGGATCTTAATGGATCTGGTGAATTCAAGGGCCCTTGGGCAGAGTTCAAGTATCGGTGTGGAACGAGGAGGATTCTCGGAAGCTGAATTCAGTGTAAATCATCTGAATTCCTGAGGGTCTCTAACAACAAAAAAACAGGAATCAGATTCAGGCCAGATTTTACACTTTACACACAAGGCCTTTCTTTGTTCAGCTCACATGGTGTGATCCCAACACACCCCTCGTATTAAGTTTATAACCCTGAACCAAAGAGTGTCACTGCTGCAGCCATGTAGCCTGGTGACACAGCACGTGGCAGGAAAAGATCATGTCTTTGCAGATGTGCTGTCTTGTATGCCAAGGAGCCTCCACAATAGCCAGTACTTGGTTAGTTTGCACCATACTTGAGTGTTTCCTTCCTGTTGGGTGGGTTTGCGGTCAACATGTAACATCATGAAGACAGAAGCTTTATATTTACTTGATCAGCTCTTTATTGGTTTTGAGTCTCACTGCCTTTACTTTAACATAATGCTAGTTGCCAGTATGGATGGTAACAATTTTGTACACGTAATGAATAAGGAAAAATCACATGATCAGGATGGATTGAACCAGGCTGGTGCCAGATCTGTTTGCAAAACAAAATTCTTTCCAGTACTCATCTAGATGAGGGAACAAACATTGAGTGTCACAGTATAAAACTAACTTTAATGCTTATCTACGAACATGCACAGTCAATGTTGACAGTGGCTAAGTGACCAAAAAGAGGTCGCATGCAGCTGCTCAGTGCGAGTGTAGCTGTTAGCTGCATTAGCTTGTACTGTTAGCACAGTGCTATGATTAAGCTGTTAAGTCTTTGACTTAAGAATGCAGCTGGTTCACGGCTTTGCTCGTGTTGAGCTGCTGCGACCAACTTATTGTCAGCACACACACAAACATGTGCGTTTGCTATCTCTTTTACTCTTACTCTCTTCAACTTGGCAGCTAACATTACTTTACATCCAAAGTCCTGTCAACTTCCTGCCTCCGAGACCACAGGAAGCTCCTCTTCGTTAAACTAAAACCCACACTGCCATCCACTGTATTGGCATAATTTACATCATGTTTTTCATTGGTGCGCAGTCTGAGTGATTGAACAAGATGTGCAACTCCACAAGTAGAGAATCAATATGAGGTGGACAATGTTTGTATTGTGGCAAAGCACCACAAATAAATGAATGTATAGGAAACTGTCACGGGTTGAGGCAGGACCCAAATGCAGCACAATCAACAACAGAAAAAAGTTCTAAGAGCTCTTAATTGAAATTCTTGACAGAGGTGATGCAGCACAATATGATGGAGGCAGGCAGCAGATAAAAATCCTCTTGATGAACAAAACAGTCTAAATAAAGTTCTTGTGCAGCTAAGTGCTTTGAGCTTTGTTCACGTTCACGTTTACAGGAAACAGTTCAAAGAGAACGTGAACAGAGAAACCAGCTGGTGTGTGTAACCCACGTTAACAGTTCAAAGTCAAGGCAGGCTTCCCTCCAGCGCGGAGCCAGCGGACCGGTAAGCGCGTTAGGAGAACGGGAAACACTTACAGCCAGAAGCTCGAGGCGGAGATGCTGTAGAGGAACGGACGGGGCTCGTAGTCGATACAGGAACAAGATCGGCAACAGGCAGGCAGGCGGAGCACACAAATCCGGAGACAGTAGGCAGAAGCGTAGTCTTGGACAGGTGGAAAGTCGGGAAACAGGCGATCTTGCTCGAGGAAGCCGGAGCGGTGAAACGCCACACAGCCACAGGCAGACGAGCACCGGGAATCACACAGACAGAACTCGTAAACAGGGACGGAAGGCTGTTGGGTTTACCGGGGCAAAGGCAAGGAGAAGTGTTCGGAGGCAAGCGGGGTCGAAACCAGGAAGTCAAACTCAAAGAGAAGTGCTGGAGAGTCATCAAGGCAACGAAGACAATCTGGCGATGAGTTGGTGAACCGGCACTGCTTGTATACTGGTACGCTGATGAGTGATGATGATAGATAATAAGATGATGATAAGATAATCACCGCTGATGAGGAGGTGTGGCAGGGGGGCGAGTGGAAAATCACACAGCGTCAGAGCCGAGTGTGACAGAACGGCTGGAAACAGCTACTATACTGTTAGCTTCACAAATCTATCACCACCGACCAGGAGACTTAACCGAGCTCACCCTGATGCCACAAAGCTGGAGACAAGAGGGAAGATTTGAGAAGAGATGGCAGACTGAGCAACTGATGGTTTGATAAACTAATAGTTAACGTGCCTAACAGAATTACAGCCGAACGTTAATGTTTGTCACATTAAGTTTATGTTAGAAATGGTAATGTAAGCTAAAGCTTGCTGGTTAGATGATGTTTCTATACCAACGTTGAATTACGTGGCCTCGTTAACCGCAACATTAACGTTACACCCGTATTTTTTTTTCTTCAGCAACCACGCCGAACAGGCAGTGGAGGGAGAAGCTTTAAAAAAAAGTTTTGAGGATGCAGCTCTAAAATGCAAAATGCTAGACTTGTAACCATATTTTCTCAGGCGTTGCGATTAAAGGCTGCACATGATTAAACATGCAGTGAATCTCTCAGTGTAAAACCAAACTGCTGCATTAGGCTAAGGTTATATAAGTTTATATAATAAGCTTACAGGTCACACAATATTCATATGCTTTATCTAGTTTGCATATTTCTCACTGATAACAAGTTGGACCTCGTTGATTTATACAGAAATTTACCATGTTAAAGACGGCTGTTCCACGAAAACATGTATTCAGTGTTGTTCCAGTAGAATATGATGTTATCCATTAATTATATTAACAATGATTATGTATTTATTTATTTGAAAATGTCCACCCTTTGTTTTTTAACACTGGTTTTTATGCCTATAAACAATCTTGGGGGGAAACTGGCATTGTAATTATTTATTTCATTGTTAGTTACAGCCTCAAAATCACTCTAAAATGATGAAATTTGTCATCCAGAGCCTCACGTACAGTAAATCGCTGAGCCAGCGCGCTGCCACAGAATGAATCTTTAGCAAAGCCTCAAAAAGTTTTGTATACCAGAGCTGCGAGAAAGCTTTATGTGTCATTTTTGGACGGGAACACCACGGGTGTATGCAAGTTCAATAAAAGACACAAATTTTATAAAACTTGTCAAGATGTATTTTGTGTGTGTGCAGATGCCATGTGTGAACAAAGTCATGCAACCTCATGACAAACAAATGAGACTAACTGCATTTTTTTAAAGAGAAATCTTGTAGGAAGGTTAATGAAATAATAAATAAATAAATTCATGTCAACTATTTTATGATTATTTACAATATAATATATGATGTGTGTGAACTTCACTATGTGCGTATAAATAAGCAGAGAGAGAACCACAGAGTCTGTGATGATCACAGCAAAACAAGATGAGCAGTCAGTCAGAGATCTTATCGGGTCATTGACGGTTTTCAGCATCTCTTAATCATCCACTGATTAACGATTCCGCTCTTTCTTCATTTCCCGTTCATAAACGACTTATCGCTCTCTTAATGAATCTGGTGACAAAAGATGCATGACTGTGACCTTGGGGAAGGGTTGGGGGGGTTGCGAGGTGCAAATGATGTGAATTAACTTTAGCATGTCCTCTGCACAAGTATGTTCATGACTTTGTTTACATCAGTGTTGTTGTCTAAGTGGCTTGATAAATTCAATGTCTATTCTAATTAGTGTTAATTTGGGGCTCTTAAAATTTGCTTAATTGTGATTGCTTATGTTCACTAATTATTTACACAGAAACTAATAAAATAATTACTTGACTTGCAAAGGAAGTCATGGTTTTAACTTTGGATATTAGTTATGATAAAGGAAAACAACCGTTGACACAAAAAACAGAACTTTGTTTACACTCTTGAGACACTGCATGTTAACTGGGAGACTTTTCTGTATATTACATTCCCTTTAAGTTCACTTTGCAGCTGTGCAATGAGATTATCTCCTGCTTGCACCTTACAACAGTCTCCTCCAAAGTGCAATCAATTCCCTCGTGGCACCGGTGAATGAAAGTTGATAGAAGGACAACGTACGTCTTTTCTTGCACAGCTGAGGAGGCTGAGAAATGGCATGGGAGGTAGCCTGACAATTTTTAAGGCATCAGCACACATTGTTCTGATTAAAGGAGGGAAGATGTGTGTGTATGTGTGTGCGTGTCAGGATGAGCATGCGTCTTTCTCTCTCTTTGCTACATAAAATGGCAACAACGTGAGCACACTGAAAGCAGCAGAAGTTACGAGCGCTCTCCGGGTCGCCAAGAGGGAGGATTAACTGTTGGGGCGTGAGGATGAACTGTGGCATGTGAAGGTCACTCTGTGTGGTTGAGTTGTCAAATGTTGGATGAAGATGCAAGTGATGACAGCTAGATAAGAGCCGATGCATCTCTGTCACACAGCAGCGTAGAGCGGGCAGCTCTCTAGAGGATGGGAGTGCGTTGCCTCTCAGTGCTTTTGGGTCTCAGTTAGCACATGTGAAACACAAAGGTCACGAGTCCTTCATGCTTTTTACACCCCAGCAACTACTGCAACAAACCTCCCTGTCCCATCATAAGTAATAACTGACACGAACTTTGAATCATCTGGGAATGATCCTGATGTTTAAAACTATGCTTTTGTTTTTCAAAACATCGGCCTTGAAAAGCCGACCTAAACTATTGGTGAGTGTGTTGACTAAATCCTGCATACTGATACCTGTTCTAATTAAACAGAGTGGACCGTAGGGCCTGACCAATATGTTGGTTTGCCGATATTATTGGCTGATATTTGTTGATCACAGATGCATCGTTATCAGAACAAATGTTCTCTGATAACGGCTGACATTAACACTGTTTTTAAGGCCAAAAAAGAGTCAGTTGGATTTAAGTTTGTTCAAAAGTGAAATATCCTGTTAGCATTACACATCTTTATCAAAAGTTTTTGATAACCACATTCAGATAACACATATCAGACATCGGGATGTTCTTGCTTCCTAATATCAGTATCAGCATCACCCCCCCAAAAAAATCCCATGTCGGCAGGTCACAGCAGACATATATAAATACTAAATCACTTGGCCCTCAAGAAAAAAAAAAAGTGTAGCTAACAATGAAGACTCACTCATGAACAGAACACATGAAAAAGACTTCTGTCACGCCTTCGCTGCAGAAGACACAAACACTGCAGCACTTTACTGCTCTCACATGTTGTGAGCAGTTCGCATGACCAGAAAATTACAAAATGTTATTATGTTAAGCTACAACACTGGCAATATTGCCTTTAATACTATTTCATTGTAAATGAACAATAAATGTGTGAGTGCATGGCCTTGTTTTGACTACTGGCCTGAACAAACATTTGTTTTGAACAGAGGAGGAAAAGATATATTCCAGCACCGTGCAGTAATTTGTGTGTTTATTGATGGTTGCATCTTTTAGACCTTTATCACAAAGTATCTTTGGTATCTACAAGCCAACAGCTGTATTTTATCTCCATCTCTTTTATCATATATTAGACTGTGAAGCCAGGCAATAGAGTGATAAAGGGTCTCAACCATGTTTAAGGTCAATGAAATTTGCATCCAAAGAAAACAAGTACTTCACTTTAGTCCTCCACAGTTACATATTGTTACATAAGCCTTCTTTACCTTTAAAAATACTGTGAGGTCAAGAAGATTATCACACTGTGAAAAGGGAAAATGGTGAGAGATGCACCAAAGATTAGCTTTAAATTGAAAAACCTTCAGTATGGCACCAGACACAAGCAGCTCTGCTCTCTGAGTAGCTACGTTTAGAAACTAATTGCCAGCTTGAGTGGAAATGTGTTTGGCATCCTTAAATTAACCAACTTATAAACCTTTTTCATCCACAGTTTCATGTATTCTCCATCAATGTGGATGCTTTCTTTGTAGCACTTTGCACTTTTTCACCTCAGCACTAGTGGAAAAAAAAGGAAGAATAAAATATGATACTGCTGCTGTTAATGTCCTGTTACTCTTATTTCTGCTAACACTCATAAAAACAAAAATTATATCCCAATCCTAAACTTCATCTGTTAAACTGGTATTTTTAAGTGTTGCTGTTGTCCCTCGCTTAACATTCTCCCAGCTTAGCTCTTATCTTTCAGAGCTTCAGTGCTGTAAGAGCACAATTTTTCTATCGGGGCACAAGCGGTGGGCAGGCAATAGCCTAATTCACTGCAGTGCTCAATCAATGACACACAATGAATTTGCTGGGTATGCACAGTTCTCCATCATGCAAAAGACAACCTCGAATGGGCTCTGAGCAGAAAAGGACCTACACCACACTTCTACTGAGGCCCAACAGAACGGTGTTACTTTGAGATAAACGCATTTTAATTTGTCTGGTTCCACACATCAACCGCTGCCTGACATCACGTTTCACACCGGAGAAAAATGCAAAAGAAATAAAAAAAGAGAGAGGAAAAAAAGGCAATTCAGAATGCTGCAGTGGCATCGAAACAGTGGCAGTGGGTGCTTTGAGGGAATTCTAAGTTGAGGTTATGTATACATCACAGGCTGCAGGACATTTGTGAAAAAATATTACAAGCGTCTTACGATTTAATACAATTCAATCTTCATACGACCTAAAAAATGAACCTTTATGGATGTTTACTACATTGGAGCACATTATAGTCGGGCTGACAGATATGGAATTTTTAGGGCCAATGCCAATACAGACATTCCAATATTCATTATATTGACTGATATCACATGTGTCTTATATCAACTGAATGTGTTTATCAAATGCTTGCGACAAAGATGCGTAACAGAGGAAGCATATCTGACATTTTAACAAACTTTATTCCAAACATCTGAGCACTGAACAGTTAACACTTCACTGACTGATTAGTTATTAAGTAATTGACCGCCCTCTGCTGGAAAAAAATATGTTATTACACCATTTTAAATCACTAATTGAAGCGTTTCCTCTGACTTAAAAAAAGCAGTTTAAATATCCACGCATATCGGAAAACATATACACCAATACTGACACATGTACAATAGTCCGATATTGGCCAATAATATCTGCAAATTGATATATCAGTCGGTTTCCATGCACTCGTGTCAAATCCTTCTAACTTCATGCAGTGCCTTTTCCAATTATGTTGAAAAGCACTTGAAAAGGTTCACTCAATTTAAAGTGAGGATCAAACACATAAATTATTGCGAGTGGGAGAAAATTCAGGATCCACTCAGAGCTGATCTGAAGTACATCAAGCTAAAAAGAAAAGTGCTTAAGGATCAGAAATGTGGTTGTATGATTTTATAAAACGTCATGGTCAGAGCGGACATTCAGGCAAAGACGCATAAAGCTCAGGACTCATTTTACATTAAGATGGAAGGTTATCTGACTCTGATCATGTTAGCTGTTAATGATGGCTCGTGTGATTGCTTCAGGCTACACCTCTGAACAGAGTCACTTCCACTGGTACTTACATTGTCCAGCAGTTCAGCTGAATTGAGGAAATTAAAAAGCCTGTGCATCGTCAGCGTCTAATGTTCAATTCGAGTGCTTTTGTTGATTCACTCATAATGATGGATAGAGGACAGATAACCTTATTAACAAAAAACAGCTGAAGATGACATGAATAGCACAGTTCAGTAGAATAAGTGTCCTTGAACGTACCAGAATACTCGTTAAAATCAGGTTATTGGTTTGGTTTCACCAGCTGTCATTTAGGCTGCATGTGACAGAATCGGCATGGAGAATCTGTCCTTTATTTTGTTGCAGCAGTTAAAAACAAAACAATGAATACAGACTGACCATGACTGCAGGATTAATTATTGTAGCTCTGTTTCCCCTTGCTGTGA
>JAPZDX010000005.1:22721123-22731698 GCA_029783625.1 Naso annulatus | reverse complement strand
TGCACTAAGAATCTTTAGGAATACAGCCCCAGGGCTTTATAGTCAGGTGATGAGCTGAGTGGAAACAGGTGCGCCTCGTCAAAAGCTGCAGGAGAAGCCAGCCACACCCCCTGCCACACACGTGCCCAGCAGAAAATGAAGAAACAGAAACGGGAAGGGGAGAAAAAACACACAAAAAAAGCAACAACAACCAGAAGTAACACAGAATCATAAGACCAACCTCCTAATCTCAGGGTGGACACTCAAACCGTAAGGCCACTGACCTGGTAGACAAACATAGGCTATAGATAAACAAAACTAGACAAAAGTAGGCAAAAGGATAAACATTTGAGTTAACAAAAAGTAACGGATAACAAAAATATTATAGTGTCTCATGGCAGTCCAACTGCATACTTTTTTATGATCCACTATGCTTGGTTTTCAAGTACAGATTTGAAGAAGCACAATCTAACCACTTTATCTTTTGTTTTGGATTTGAATTCTATTTTAAAGCCCAGCAGGACTTTGCAAACTACCTTTTGATAATATTCTTTCACAAGATGTAGAGCTGCAATAATATGACTGTGATACCTGAAGAAGTGAGGATGCTATCCTTAATGATGCTAGATTTCCCTTGCTTTCGCTAGCATAACTGAAATACTAATTGATTACTAAAATTCAGCTAAAACACACTTATTCATCAATGCACATTAATCTGTGACTGCTCTAATTTGACATTCAGCTCAAAAACACATCAACAGCTTTGTCTGAATATATCCAGGAGTGTAGTACATAATATTAGCCACCTCCTGATGCAAAATGTGTCATCGTCTCATTGAGATGCAAATAAAACATCTCATGTATTTAGCTTGACATTAATGTAACCTGGGTTTAGATGGTGCTTGGGGAACAGATGAGGGCTATAAACAGTGATGTACGACATGATAAACTGTATTTCTTCTCAATATCCAAGTAACAGCGGCTTGTATTTCAGTTTCAAGTGAGACAGTGTCTGAATCCCACTGTGCCACTGCTGACAACCAATTCCAAGTTTCAAACATATCAGTAGGTGGGGCTGCCAGCAGTGAAAGAATGAACTGTTGGGATATTTTGTAACGCTGTGGTAGGTGATATAAATTGTTTGGACCGTAACCGGGGCAACATTTTACTGAAAAACAGAGTTTCATGTTCAGCACTGAAAACCCTGAGAAGTTACAAAGATTATACAGGGACAAATTATGAAGAGCACCAGGTGGCTACAGAATCCAGCAGTGGAGTTTCACATTAAAGCCAGCAGGTGTTGTAGCTGTGACTCACACTCTGTACTTTGATTTATGCGGGGCCACATATTTCTACTCACACTGCAGGCCTGTACTCAATATCTGCTCTCTCCTCCACCACCAACAGGACCATCCTTTGTCAAAACAGGACTTCTGCTGACTCACTAAATTAATTACTGATCTGAAGAATAACTCACTGTGGAGTATTAACTTAGTTTCTTTTTATAAAGGGGCACCAATTTGAGGCTTAACTTTTACGAATGTGTGTTATTTGAAGAATATTAAAACAAAGCGCCTGTAAAGCCCTCAGCTCGTAAGCATAAGCTTCATTACTCTCCTGGCTAAGTTGTTCATGTCCTGCTAACATCATTTGACTATTTTTAAACTTTCTTGCATTATAATTTGAGACATGTCTGGCTGCAGCAGAGGATTTCTAATAGAGCTAAAGAACTGCAAACGTTATCTGAGTCAAACAGGGTATGACAGGATGAAGTAGTCTTGAGTGGAGCTTAATCCAAGCCTTTTTGGGAATTATGGCTTTGAAGGCCAAGACTTCGACCTACCAAAACCTAGAGACATTTAGCATTCAGCATAAACACTTATTTCTGTTAAGTAAGGCTTTGTGTATATGGAATTAGGAAATTAGATTTTTTGTTTGTTTGTTTGTTTGTTCTTCACATTTCACAGTTCATCTACCTTCACTGGCTCCCGATTACCTTCTGTATCAGTTATAAAAATCCTTCTTCTCACCTGCAAGTCCCTCCATATTCTTGCCCACCAGTAAAAAATTCAAGTTATTATTATTATTATTATTATTATTATTATTATTATTATTATTAAAGATGTAAAAACTTAAAGGAGCATTCATTGAGTCACAGGCCTTCAAAGTCTGCTGGCTAATTCTCCACAAGGGGCAAACCAGTTTTATCACTAACCTGCACCACCCAGCGGAAAAGACAGTAATAGCGGCAACACTCTGGACCTGTAAATGTAGTCGTATGTCACCTTATAACAGCAGTGTATTTAACTATATAATCTTGCCACCTTGTGTAACAGTGCAATATCTACCTCCTCACAGTTTGTCTGGATCTGTGATTTGTGACCAGGACAACCAAGTCGAGATGTTAGCTTCTTTGCTAGTTTCATTTGTTTCATTTTTATAGATTTTACGAAGCCTGGTGGAAGTAGAAAGTCTTCAGCATTCAACAAGATAGAAAAAAAATGTATGGTAGAAATGTTTAGTTTAGTTTTTTTTCTTTTTTCTTGCCCAACTTTATAAACATCTCAGGACCCTTAAGACTTCTTCTTGCTCATGTGTCCTTTTGGAGGAAACCAACCCCCAGGTTGGGAACCAGTGTCCTAAAAGGCATGAAAGAAGCTGCTGCAGTTGTGAATTGAACCACCTGCAGGCAATGACTGTTCCAGCTGCCGTGTTTCCTGCTTTTTATGCATCATGCAGGGTTTTACAATTACCTGCCTCACAGGTTAAGTAAAATACTTTGCTATACTGCGTCACAATAAGTGAAGAAGTAGTGGATAATAAATAGTAGCTTGTTGCTGCAAAACATCAAATAAGCTTGGGTAAAATCTGAGTTTATTATTTCTTTTTCTTTCTAAGCTTTAACTGAACATCTGGACATCTCTAAACAATATGTAGAAAAAAAAATCTTTTCTGTTGGCCTCTGCATTTCCATGTTTTTGTTGTTGTTGTTGTTGTTGTTGTTGTTTTTCATGTAAATGGGATGGTGGGACAGATCTTCAGAACATTATACAGACAATGACATTATTTCATTTTCTGCCAGAAAAAAGCAGTGACAAAGATTGAGAAGACCAGCACATTTTAATATTGAGGTCACTATATCGTGGGAAAATTCGCACACAGGAAATTCCATCAGACCTTTGCTGTGGATTCAACCATGTGAGTTTTTCTTTCTCTCACTCTAACACTTTCCATGCAGAGGCACAGTTTCCCTGAACAGAGTGAGCAATAGTGCTGCGCTGATTAGTCTCACAGACAGGCACATTCTTGTCCACTGACATCCCACACATGTGCATAAAATGTACAACCAAGTAAGCACACATAGACAAAGAGCAATGGCTGCGGACGAGTGAGTTTCAAGCTATTCATTGTCCATCTCATACTTCAAGTCACTTTTCTCTAAAAAGGAAAACATTGTTGGTTGAGATGATTCAGGTTGTTGCCACGTAGGAATTTTTGCGGTTTGTATGTTCATGTACCACATTCAGATATGTATATCAATTTGCCATGTATTGTTCACTTTGTTTTAGTACAACAGCAAAGAAAACAACTGTTCTGCTCCTTCTTTAGTCAGGATGTTAAACTAATCCAAAAGAATCCAGCAGCCGAGCTTTGCTGGATCAGAGAGATTATGAGGCTCATTTAAGATGCTGGGTTACACTGTGCTTCAGAATGTTTCATTATGGGTGTATGTAGCCTCTACAAGATCATTGCCAACATTCTCTGAGTGGTTATTCCCCCCAAAATTGATACTTGCAAATTAAAGTAGGTGAAAGATGAAATGAACTGCAAGACTTGGTTGGGACAACAATCTCCTAATGTCATTATGGTTAAATAATGTAGATGTATTATTAGAAATTGTCTAAGCAACACTGGCATGTAATGGCTAACGTGTTAGCGTGCTCTTTCCTATTTACATGTCCTGCAAACAGGCCTTCAATTTGAGTTATTCCTCTGTCTGTCCAATACATATTCAATGTTTTTTTTCACTCTGTTTTAGAAAGAGATAGAAGATATCAGAAGAAATATCTGTCTTTTCAGCTGCTAAATGCTCCACTATGATCACCAGTTATAGTGGCTAGCTTTGTCTGTTTGATCGTGAGCAGTAAATGTACAAAGAATTTGTAGGAGCTTTTTTGCCTGAACCTGCTGCCTGTTGCCACTGGAAACGAGGTTTGTAAAATCAGGGACAATAAATTAAACTGGATATTTGTGGGAAAGATGCTAACTGATGCTAACACTTTGTTAAATGACCATGTTAGCCTGGGCACATGATAAATCTTAATTATAAGGCTAACCCTGCAATGTCGTCATGTCTATGCTTATGTGTGGTAATATAGGTTAAAAATCACTGATTAGCCAGGTCACTGTCTTGATTTAGCAAACAGTGTCTCTGACCAGGCAAGTTCTCCTTACCTCTGCCAGTGATTGGTCCAGTCAGCCCACGCTTCAATGTACTTCAGTTTACAAGGTGTTTGCCTTTTTTGTGGTGGGTGCAGATAACTCCAAGTGTGTCTTGCAGTGTGAAGTCCTGCATTTTTGCACGTATGCTTAAACTCAAACCAGGAAGTCCTTTTTCTTGTTCCAGGTGAAGCTCCTGTTGACTGAATGAGTCACAACACGCCCGTTTGCGTAATGTCAGCTGGAAGCTGTTGTCTCAGTCTGACTAAACACCTACTCCAACAAAACACTATCATAACACACGGAAAACTGAGGGGAACTGCAGAGTCTGGTGATAATTTACTGAGGGTTAAACGTGAGCGAGCACCACCATTTACACAGACACATTGAGATTCCTTACATAAAAATATTGATTAGTGTAGCTTTATTGCCATTCACCAGATTTTTAAAACTTGGAACTCAGACCAGGGTTAATGCGTGTGCAAATCAAATGTTTATTTTTTATCTTTTCGCAACGTGATATGAAGTCACACTACTTATGCACTGGTAATGAATGCCATTAAACCTGAACTGCTCTTTGGAAATATGCAAATGGATGTAGCTAAAAAGAGACGGCTGCTGTTTGGAGCCACGTGTTCACTGTGTTTAAAACCAGCTTGGACGCAGCAGGCTGGTCTGACATATTTTTTGCTACAAGTGTTGATTCTTTCCTCCTCTTTGTGTCTTGGAAGTGGATAAAGTTTTGCAAGGACTTCCTCCTCTACCTCTACAACACGGCAGGCTGC
This sequence comes from Naso annulatus, assembly GCA_029783625.1. Taxonomy (NCBI): domain Eukaryota; kingdom Metazoa; phylum Chordata; class Actinopteri; order Acanthuriformes; family Acanthuridae; genus Naso; species Naso annulatus. The sequence continues at coordinate 22,726,494 of JAPZDX010000005.1, read as the reverse complement.
AGCTCAGAATATGAAGCCTTTATTAAGGATAACACTATTTATTAAATGGTACTAAGGAGCATATTTACCTAAATGAAATAAAATAAATATATATATTTGTTTTTTTCAGTTAGGTTGATGTGATGGAACTCACTCATACTGTCAATAACATCTATGTTGGAGTGTCACAGTCAGTCATCATAATGACATTCAGGAGGTAATTGTAGGCCACACTCAGAGTGCACTCACATTACACAATCCATACCATGCCTGAGCATGTTTGACCCCCAAAGTCCAGTTTGACTAGTGTGAGCGCTCTGTATCGTCCCCAAACACGGCACGCTTTGTTGGCCCTGGCACGGTTGGAAGAGGTGGACTTCAGTACGGTACGGATCCACAAAGCACAAGAAAGGAGCAGTGACATCACTGTGACTGTTTGTGGAGGCAGACAACAGCATACAATGTCCAGATAACGAGCAGCGGAAAAATCTGTGACTGTCTTTTACATCGCAGAGACCAGAGACAACTTAAAAATTTTATTACAAAATGAAAAAAATGTGGGTAAAAATTTAGATCAGGTAGCCTAATTCAAGCATGCTCAGGCGCAATCACACTGGAGCAATGTGAGTGCAGGGCAGCAGGGCAGAGGGGAGGAGGGGACATTCATGCTTCGGCACGGTACGGGACAACTGGGCCAAGTGTGAGTTCACCCTAAAAGGTTTTGTTGTTGTACTTCCAACTCTTTAGTTGTCAAAGACTAGACTGAGCATCTGCTTATTTCTTATTCAGATCAGTCTCATTAAGTTGCACACAGTCCCTTCTGTGAGCTGACCACAATGCCCACTGTCTTTTGCCGCAGGCTTTTTACGCGCCCTATGAGAGCATTTGGGGTTTTTCGGAGGTTGGCTAGATGGCACCTCAATGTCTCCTGAGAGAGAGGAAACAAATATTAACTTTCTCTGCACAGATTTTCCCAACTGTTCTGGGGACTGAACCATCTCAGTCTTTTCATCTCACTCTTATCCAGACGGAGAACTCATCTTGGCATCATCAGCAGAAAAAAGCATGAGCGTCACCCATAGTTTTAAAACAACAATGTGCAACATTTGCTTCCTTCTCATATGTTTTATTTTCTTTGACAGCAGTTGGAGCTAAAAACCACTACAAGAATTCAGTTGATTTATTTTACAATTACAACAGTCACAAACTTATTGTGCCAACTGGCTATGTGTAGTCACTGAAACTGTGTTGTGTCAAACAATATTCAAAGAACACTGACTCATTGTTCACTGACCAAATCATTGGCTTTTCACTTTGGAGCTTCAGTTTCCTGCATGGAAAAGTACACATTACACACTGCACATTCACGGTATGTGGTTGCTGAACATCTTAGTGTGAAACCAGCCAACAAGATGTTGGCAGCTGGCTGTAAGGATTTGTTCTCTTTCAGAGACAAGAAAAGGCCATAGAGAGGTTAGACAGTTATGATTGGCAATAATCCCTCAAGGTTATAAAAATATGGAGGGACATATTGTCCAAAATATCTTTGAATAGGCTGACAATTTGGCAAATACACTCATTCACCTTTGTGCCAAGAGTTACATGAGAAGATGGATACCACAAAGCCAGAATGCTGAATATTAAAGGGATAATTAACCCAAATGAAAAACTCAGTTATTATCTACTCACCCTCATGCAGATGGAAGGTCCAGTGAAGTTTTGTAGGGAGGTGTGGCTAGGATTCCAATGCAAATGTAAATAAATAAACAAATAAATAAATGCCTCCATGCTGCTCATCCAAAATAATCCAAGTGTCCCGAAGTCTAAACACACCAAGTTTTTTGGAAAAACAAAACAAAACAAAACAACGACAATGACACCATGTTTTGAGCCTCACTGTAGCCTGTAGCTCCTGAGATGGCAGCTACATTCACATGCACATGTACTCACACACATCGTCTGAAGCAAGTGCAGCTGAGCGAGGTGAGACCAGCTCATGGTGTTTGCAGACCTGTGTTTAGATGCTACCCGAAGTCTGGTGCCAGCAGGAGACACCAGGCCACCAGACTTATCCTCATTGATGCTGCAGATCTGTTAGCTCTCATTTGGAGCTTCAGACTGTGTGTGTGTGTGTGTGTGTGTGTGTGTGGCTCCAACACAGGGAGCTGCAGGCTACAGTGAACAGTGAGGGTAAAAACATGGGGTCAGTGAGGTTTTTCAAAACGACTTGTTATGTCAAGGAGCGGGGAATGGGGTAGATTGGACAGGCAGTACGGAGGCGCTTTATGATTTATTATGTGTTTGTTTTATGTTTGAATCCCGATCACCATTTACTGCAGTTGTTTGGTAGATGACTGCAATTCCTTTTTACTTGTGAAACTCCAGTAGTGTTTTGTGGACTAAAAAACTTAAGCAGACCTTCTGTCTGCATGACGGTGAATAGTTAATGGCTGGATTTTCTTTTCTGAGCGAACTATCCCTTTAAGCTACTGCTGTAAGCTGGCTAACCTAGCCTAGTGAAAAGACTGGAAACAGCCAGTCTGGCTCGGCTCAAAAGGAACAGAGTTGACATTCTAGAGACTCCAATGTGTGATAATTAACTTATCATATCTTGTTTGTTGAATTTGTACCAAAAATGTGTTACAATAACAAAGTATCATTTTACAGGGAAAAGTTGTGCTGGACCATTTCTTAGCTGAAACTTTGTGGTGTCTCTAGCCTACTGGTTGCCTGGCTACTGCTCCTTACCATATACTGGTTTGAGCAGTGGGATGGTATTATATCTGCATTCAGTTTATCTTTTTGTTATTAAGACACATGCATTTAAAAATACAGGTTTAAAATGTGTTAAAATTATTTTATTACAGCCTTTGACCACGCAGAGCTTCCAGCAGGGAATGCAGCCCAGTTTACTGTGGCTTTATGGGATGGCACGGCCTTTGCTTTTATCTTATGACTTGTCAAGTAAATTAGAATTTTTTAAATTCACAATCTGAAATTTGTCTCAAAGGGCTTTACAGTCTGACCACAGATGACAACCATGTTTAGTCAGTGAAAGCTGGAATTTTTGTTCCAGGCGACCCCCAACTGTGTATCAAATCTTTGGTCTTGGCAGCAGTGCAACCACCATGTATTTAACATAGAGCTTAAGTGTTGTACAGAAATCCATGTGGTATTAAATGCAGTGCAAGAAATGCATTCAGGTTGTGAAAATATGGGTTACAAAGTGGCCGGCAGAGTATAATTTCAGCATGTATGTGCCAGCTTGAGGCCCATCCCAGTGTTCATCACCAGCGGAGGAGCTGAAAAGAGTTTGAAAACGTTGCCAAAGGCCAAAACTCAGGTAAGTATTTCTTGAATGGAGCAAACAGCTGAGTGTGGGAAATGGGTTTCAGATGAAAATTTTACATCACTGGGATGCAGTGCTGTGGACTGGAGTGAGACCGGCAGCTGCTCTTGTTGCGGTTCATCATTGAGAGAAAGCGTGTGTGTATAACAGTCGGATCAAATTATTGATGTCAAATTCCGTATGGGAAAAAGATGATAAGAAATGAAGCCGGGTAATATGATATCAAAGAAAGGGAAACGTTTGTTTCTCTTTTAGTTCTTTGGAGAACGCTGTAAGTTCATTTTATTTTCGTACACTGACAAATTACTGGGGGATTTCAATAAACCTGACCAACTGGCATGGTGTTATCAAACGGAAGTACGCACCCCCACGCACGCACGCACGCACACACGCGCTCACAACTTCAGCCCTACAACTTGGTGAAATTTTCCTCTGAAGTTTACATTCAGCGCGGATCAGCCTCCCGTTCAGCATGGCTTTGTGCAACAAGTGGTGGATTTTGTGCGCTGTTTCGCTTTCCTGCGTCACCCGCTTTGGATCGTGTAGAAGAGCCGGGGAAGGTAAGATGATTGAAATAAGAATGAATGTGTGTGAGCATTAAATTTGAACCCGCTCACGGTTCGTCTGGGCTGTTGTTCGGTGACACAAGAGAACGTTTTCTTCCTAAAACTCGCGCGTAAATTGGAGCTGAGGCCGAAATTTCTACACATTCATACAGTTATATGTCCTCGCTTCAGTTTATTTTTTGAACTTTCTATGTAACACGTTAACGTCTGGCACTTGCTTTTATGGCTGCCATAAAAGTTAAGCATGCAGTTTCTGCTGCGATTGATCAGTTTTTAGTCTAGACTCATCTAAAGTCACAGCGCCTAAAATCTGTCCGGTTAAACTTTCTAATGCTTGTCATATAATAAACTGTTTGGTTACTGTGTCTCGAAGTTGTTTGTACAAGTGATCTGAGACCATGAGAACAAACGAGCCACTTTCAAAACCAGCGCTGTCACAGAACTCCTGCTCTGCATCAGTACCGCAGCTGACACACTGCCGTGTTTGTTTTGTCGTGTTGGGGGTTTCTTAAGTTCGTATGAGTGAGGCCAGAAATGTGGCGTCGGGCAGGGCCAAAGTCCACCCCGACAGCAGTTCACATACCGGCCAAGACCCACACCTGAAGCGCCGGGCACCTCCTCCTGTTCTGTCATGTCGCAACAGCAGCCTTTGTGCTAATGAGGTTGTTGGGATTGGATTTCAGATAGGCTACTCGTCAAGCTGAGAAAGGTTCGAGTAGAGGCAGGTTTGGTCCAACATGGAGGAGAGGCTGTTTAATTTCTCCTCTGCTCCTCCATCATGAGAGGAAAACATTGGGCTGCTCAGACTGCACTCGTGAAAGTGTGTTAAGTTCAGATATTAACTGCAAGCAGTGAAGAAGTTTGATGAACAAAGCTGCAGTCTCTTATCTCTCAGTGACATACAGCCGTTTCTGTGCATCATTTCCTTGCGTGGGAAGACATTTAATCTATGAGCAGAAACAGTGACTTGCAAGCATGCAAGGTCATCCTGGCATGAGGGCTGAAAACCTTCATAAACTAACATTTTGATCTATTTAGAAACATTTTACAAGTGAAAACATTGCTTGCAAGAATTGTATTTAAACTATTTCCATGTTGTCAGCCGTCTCTAAAACCTTTATTAACTATTTATGGAAAAGCCCTTTATTTGTTACAAATCATTTTCTAGAAATTATAGCTCACACAGTCTGTCATTAAGATATTGTTTGTAAAGGCATATCAGGAAATTAACAAAGTTTATGGATTTCCCTTCATGCTTGGTTACATTGTAGTCTCTTTGGCCAGGGCCAGCTTTATTTTCCAATGGGCCTTGGGGCAAAAATGAGCTGTGGGCCCCTTTTGACTCTGTTTGGCTTCACAGTGCTACGTTTAAAATACCCCCTGTTTGCAAACATTCTCCATCCAGACAAAATGTTAAGCACAGTTCCAGAAGAAAAATAGCAGGGTCCACCCCCAAACCCTCCCCCACCCTGTGTAT
>JAPZDX010000005.1:22648330-22663772 GCA_029783625.1 Naso annulatus | reverse complement strand
CGAAGCGAGAAGATGAACAGGAACAGATCCACTGATGCCACCGGAAGATATAGACTGACCGGGGTCATCAGGGGTCACACGTGACTTTGTTGGTATAAACACTCGACCTGCGCATGCGCGAGATGGATACATTCAGTGCTTGAAGCACCGCCTCTGGCGGTCAGTAAGGATGAAATAGAACAGGGCACACCTGTGAGCTGTAGGCTAACAAAAAGACTCAGAGCACATGGAAAATCAGAGTGAGGAGTGAGAGTTGATACTTGAGATGATTAGAAACTAAAACCCCATTATAAAAGACTGTACTGACGACAACGAAGAAAAGATAACTAAGTGAAAAGAAACCGAGTGACTAGTGTGGAAACTGAAGGATATAATCAGAGGAGACAGCTGATCTGCTGTATGGGGCTGTGGATTTCTTGAAGCGGGTTGAGATCTGATGCTCGTTTGGACCTGCTTGCTGTGGCTGCCATGTCCCTCGTCTCCTGAATGGAAGTCTTCAAAAGCGAAGTTTCTGGTCTCCTATCCTATACTCTCCTGGCTTCCTCCATTTTCCTGCCTTCTAATGCCCCTTACCCTCTGCTCCCTTGGACATTAAATAGCAACACAACCACATCTACCCATTCCTTCTTTCATTAACTACAGAACTGAACTGAAAAAAGACGTGAACTTTTCACCCACTGTACACACCACACTCTCACACACACACCACACTCTCACATACACACTACATCATCTCACAAAAGACAAAGACTATATGGATTCCTGACTGATTAAGTTTAATTAATGGACATTTAATTCAATTATTGGGAATCAGACTTTGAGTTTAGAGTGGATTTTTCTGTGAATGGAAATTTTGTTTCTATTTCGTCCCTACTGACCGCCAGAGACGGTGCTTTAAGCACTGGATAGCTCCGCTCGCACTAGCGCATGTCGAGTACTAATAACAACAACGTCACCTGTGACCCCTGCATGACCCCCGGGAGGCTTTATCTTCCGGTGTCAGCAGGCAATCAGATCCCTTCATTCTTTTCGCGACCGACTTCTCATGTACGTAAGTAGAGATACAATTATTGCTGGCTTTGTGCAGTCTCGTGCCTCTGTGGCAGGTGTAACGGGCGGACACTCGTCCTCCGAGAGGCTGTTGCCAGCGTTTGCACGTTGTATGTCGTTACCTGTTGTAGTGTAGCTTTGCTGGTTTGCCAGCGTTTCCGCCCCTCCCTTCCAGCATTGCACACAGCTACTGAGGGCTGTTTTGCTCCTAGTAAGTTGATGCTGCTTTGAATGCTAATGAAAACTTTTTTTTGTTTTTCTCTGTTTAGTGTTCACAGTAGTTATTGAAGGATTCAACTGTTGTTAAGGTAGGGTTCCAATCCCTCTTCAAGCTCGGTTGTGTGTTTTGCTAAATTATTTACCTTGTTGGTGAAGGTTGCGTGTCTGCCCCCTCTCCCAACTTGGCTTTGTGTTCTAGAGTGCTGGATTAATTACCTTGTTGGTGACGGTTGCGTGTCTGCCCCCTCTCCCAACTTGGCTTTGTGTTCCAAAGTGCTGACGTTCCCGTCCCGGTGACGTCACACTTTATTTGTGTTTTCTTTTTGGCTACCCCTCCACCCGGTTCCGGATGGAGCATGCCTGTGGCAGCTGTTTGGTGTCCTTGGAGCCTGAGGATGGCCATGACCGGTGCATGTCCTGTCTTGGCCTGGATCACCTGCGAGAGGCCCTCACCGATGACGCCTGTATTAATTGCAGCATCATGCCAAGGTCAGTGAGACTGGCCAGGCTGGCGCAGATGGATCCTCTGGCTTGCCTGCCTTCATTCCAGCCTGAGGGGGTGGATTCCTGTCGGGATGCTGCACAGAAGAGGCCCACGCGGGACAGAAGTGATGCCCCCGAGAGGAAACGGCGGAGGAAGGCAGACGACCAGCTCTCCAACGGGGGTCTGATGACTCCTCCATGGGGGCAATCATCAGGGCTGCTCTGGCACCTCTGCAGCTGGATACTCCGAGCCTGGGGAAGGCTCCTAGCACCTTCTACAGGCGCAACCCCCCACAGGCTAAGACTATGGTGCCACACTCTCCTGATTTTTGATGGAGCTGCATTCTTGTTGGAGAGACACATCAGCCCTCACCAGGCCAGGGTTGGATGAGCGGGCCTTGGCTTCCATGGAGGGTGCTGAGGCAGTTGGTCTTGCCTGAGGCAGTTGCCATGCCTGTGGTGGAACCGGCAATTGCTGCTCTGATTGTGTCTCCGGACGAGGCTATGAAGTCGGACCCCAGGTGCCCCTCTGCCCAATGCAAGGTCACCGATGAGCATGTCCGCAGGGCTTATAACACAGCAGCACGCATCGGCCACCTTGGGAACTCCCTTTCTCACCTCCTTCTGGCCCTCTCAGCCTCCCTACAGGAGGTGCAGGTGAATGAATCTGTCCGTGACATCTGCGATGCCTCGCTGCAAGCCTTTGCCTGTCAGATGAGGGAACTGGGTCGTCTCGTCTCGTCACATCTGGCTGGCCCAGTCACCCCTGATGGAGGTGACACGGAGGGTTCTTCGCAGGGTCCTGGTGGAACCGGGTGACTTGTTTGGTGCTGCAGCTTTGGAGGCGTTGGATCGCACAGCCGAAGCCGATGACGCCAGGCGGCGGCTTGCGGGCCTTCATAAGAGGACATCTACCTCTGGCAGGCCGAGGGCCTTTCCATCTGCCCCTCCATTTCCTCCACAGCGACCTCCCCAGACTGGTCAGTGGCCTTCGCGACGGGACCCTAAGAAGCCGGCGGGTGACTTTTGCTCCACCGTGCGTCACTCCACACGTAGTCCCCAGGCCTCCAAGTCTGAGCGCCGTCCTTCCAGCTCCTCAGGGGGCCGGGGTCAGCGGCGCTAGGGCCATGGGGCCGGTCGTCGGCTGCTTTTCCAAGCGGCAGCTCAGTCTCTGGGCTACCTGCTGTCCAGACCCCTGGGTAGTTTCCACCTTGACCCGGGGCTACGAATTGCAGTTTCGACGCCGACCCCTGGGAGGTGCGCCTCTGGGGGTCGTCCCCTCCTTCCGGGAGACAGTTGCTACAGACGCATCCCAGTTGGGGTGGGGTGCAGTCTGGCGTGGCAGGTCTGCCCAGGGAAGGTGGTCTCTTCGGGACTGCACACTCCATGTCAATGTGCTGGAGGTGCGGGCTGTCCATCTGGCTCTCCGTCATTTTCTGCCACACCTGCAGGGGAAGCATGTACTGGTCCGGTCGGACAACAAGGCAGTGGTTTCCCAGATAAACCATCAGGGAGGCATCAGGGAGGCACCAAGTCGGCGCAGCTGCTGCAGGTGTCCGAGCGCCTGCTGACATGGGCTGCTCCTCGCCTGTTAAGCTTGCGGGCAATGTGGCTTCCAGGGGACCGGAATCTGGTGGCGGATTTTCTATCTCAGCAGAAGCCTCCACTGGGGGAGTGGAGGCTACACCCGGAGGTTGTCAAACTGATCTGGGGCGTTTTCGGCAGGGCAGAGGTGGATCTCTTTGCCTCAAGGGAGTCCACCCACTGTTCCCTCTGGTTTTCCTGGACGGAGGAGGACAGTCCTCTGGAACAGGATGCCTTGGGGCACGACTGGCCCAATGTGTTCCTGTATGCCTTCCCACCACTGCCTCTGATCCTCCCAACGCTGCAGCAGGTCCTTCATTGGGGCCACCGCCTCCTCCTGGTAGCCCCATTCTGGCTGGGGAGGCCCTGGTTTCCACTGCTGCAGAAGCTCTGTTGCAGCTCGCCATGGCGCCTTCCAGGGAGGAAGGATCTCCTATCGGGGGTCAGGTTTGGCACCCCGACCCCTGCCGTCTCCAGCTGTGGGCCTGGCCGCTGCGGGGCCCGACCCACTCCTGACTGATTGCACTGAACCTGTCCGACGTACCATCTTACATGCTCGTGCTTCATCCACCCGGCTTCAGTATGAGATCAAGTGGAGGAGGTTTTCAGCCTGGTGCGCTGACAGGGGGGAGGACCCCACTTCCTGTCTGGTGGCCACTGTTCTGGACTTTCTTCAGTCTCTCCTGGATGGTGGCTGTGCACCCTCCACTCTGAAGGTGTATGTGGCGGCCATTTCATCGCGGCATGCCCTGATAGACGGTGCTACCATAGGGTGCCAACGGTTGGTGTCTCTATTTCTCAGGGGAGTGTTGAGGCTGCGGCCCTCACTGTCCCCCAGGGTTCCTGCATGGGATCTCTCCCTGGTGCTGAAGGCCCTGTCTTCTTCACCCTTTGAAACCATCTCTCAGGCTGATCTCAAGTGGCTGTCGTTGAAGACAGTCTTTCTCCTGGCCATCACCTCAGCGAAGCGGGTAGGAGAACTGCATGCTTTGTCTGTTAGCGAGTCCTGCCTGCGTTGGGGGCCTGGTGGTTCAGGGGTGACCCTGTGGCCTAATGTTGCATTTCTGCCAAAGACCTTGCCCCGTTGCCATGTCAACCGCCCGATTCACCTGGCGCGGTTTGATCCCCCGACGGCTGATGATGGGTCGCGTACTTTGTGCCCCGTGCGGGCTCTGGTTGCCTATATCAACGCCACTGCACATGTGCAGCAGACAGTACAGTTGTTTGTTTCCTATGGGGGTCGTAACAGGGGCTGTGCCCTCTCCAAAGAGCGTCTTTCCTATTGGATTGTGGACACCATCTTTTGTGCTTACAGGATCATCGGTCGGGCGTTGCCGACGGTTGTCAGGTGCCACTCCACACGGGGTGTTTCCACGTCCTGGGCTGCCCTGAGGGGAGTACCCCTGGAGGACATCTGTGCTGCGGCTTCTTGGTCATCCCCAGGCACCTTTCACCGGTTTTACCGGCTTAATGTCGCTGCTCCCCACCCGTTTGGTGTGGTCCTTTGCCCTGAGTCTTCAACCTCTCAACAGTAAGGTGGGTTGGGGGATTCTTCATGACACTGTTGGTATATGTCATCCAGTGCTTAAAGCACCGCCTCTGGCGGTCAGTAGGGACGAAATAGGACGAGGGTTACAGTTGTAACTGCGGTTCTATGAGTCCCGGATGACCGCCAGAGTGCTCTGTCACTCAGAATCCTTGCGCGTTCGCGAGCAGATTTTGGGATCCGATTGCCTGCTGACACCGGAAGATAAAGCCTCCCGGGGGTCGTGCAGGGGTCACAGGTGACGTTGTTGTTATTAGTACTCAACATGCGCTAGCGCGAGCGGGGCTATCCAGTGCTTAAAGCACCGCCTCTGGCGGTCAGTAGGGACTCATAGAACCGCAGTTACAACCGTAACCCTCGTTTTTCATTAACCTTACCTGAATTGAATATAAGTGATATTTAATTTGTGTTTGTTTTGTGTGTATTTCCTATTTTCTCCAGTAGCAAAGGTTATTGGCTAGTCGGGTTAAAAATCCAAAGGTTTACTTTTTTTAAGTGACAGGTTAGATTACTTCTTCCCTGTCTGGTGCCCCAAAATTATTATTGCTGTTTGATACCTTTAGGAAAAACCTACACTGCAACGGGTCAAGTGTCTGTGTCACATGACTGTCCTTGTCCTGTTTCTACCCTCCACGGCTTTAGTTTTTAATGTGTTAGCACAGTGTTGTTGCCTTACACACACAGTACGCTTGTCTGCTTCAGGTCTGCTAGAGTTTAAACACAGATTTAATTATTGTAAATAACTGTTATAGATATAAACAATCCCATTATTTATTTAGTTTGAAATCACTGAGCTACTATCAGCAGCCTGAACTTGGGCTCTTGGGCTGTCTTCCAGAGTCTCTGGTCCAGGATCCTGTGGGAGATGTGATGACATGGGTCCATGAGCCAAGTGGTGAGGAGGCTGTACATTCTATAAGAAGGTTTACTGCAGTTCTCACATTGGAAATCCTGAAAAAAGTTCCTACAAAATATTTTAAGCACAATAAACAGTTGCCTCTTCAATCTGCAAAACTCTTAAAGGATGAATTTAGAACAAATACAGATACATCTGTGCTGCAGGGAGTCTATGCTTACGTCAGACCGTAGAGCCATATGGCAAATGTCAGAGGAGGAGATGACTCTTTATTAAGTTATAAGCTGATTAGTTATAGCAAGATAAATATGTCCCTACCAACTTGTGGTGCACTTCAATTATTCATATGAGTCATGCTGATGAGACGAACTTGCATCTTATAAAGTTCAATCTTCCACTGCAGTGTGCAGTGCATGTTATATGAAAGCACCATTAGAATTCACGCACTTTGTCTCATCTACAAAGACTCAATAACATCAAACAAAATAAGCACAGATAAGAGACTAATGAGAGGATTTTAAATGTAAAGAAGAGCTCTGACTGTCTGATTTTAATAGAAAGCGATGACAGTGCTTGTAGAGATCCTTCATCTGGCTCTGCACAAGACATTTCAGCACAAGATGGCAGCCAGTGGCAGCAACATTCTACAGGTAGAAATAAGCAGCATATGAACTAGACCTTGTAAAAAGTATTGCACATTAATTTAAACACAATGCACAGCTCTTTTGGATTTGTTTTTTCCTTATAATACAGCATAACCTACATACTGTATGTAGCAATGTGCAACAAACTTTAAATATTACCCTGTTATACTTGTGACCCCTCTTCACTGGAGGTTTTTAAGCCAGATAGGGATGTTTTCTTCTCTGATTGTTTCAGTTTTCTTAGTTTTACAGTACTGAAGAATTATAAAACTCAAGTATTTCATAAGAAAAAACCTAACGATTGCAATTTTAAAAAATACACGGAAAAATAAACGTTAATTTTATGTAGTGGTGATGTTTGTTTTCTTTCATATCTTGTTAATGATCTCACAGTGGCAATCACGATCATAGTGTGAGGTTTCAGGCAAAACAACAGATCCAAAATGTAACTGTATGCTTCTAAGCTAAAATAATTCAAATAAATTACAAGTACCCTAAAATCATGAACACATTAATTAAGTGCAGGAAAAATGTGTTTAGTCCTGCAGAACTGTGGTCATGATTATATTGTTTCAAAATCTACAGTTTACAATGTCGTGTTTACAAATATCCCTACTGGTTTAGTAAGTTGCCATCCTTTTTCCTTTTTGAGTCCCAAACAAAAAAAATCGAGTTAGTTTTAATCTCCTGCACAAGCCCAGATAAGAGAGTTTTGTAAACAGAGGATGGATTGTTTATAAAATCCCTGCTCCCTCTTTTGCCCTTTGCTCGTAAATGAATGCAATTAAGGAAATGATATTGAATGAATGTTGACTTCAGTGTGGGAGAGCTGAAAGGCTTTGCATCGGAGGTCAGACTGAAAGAGCAATTAAAAGCTTAGCATTGCTTAAAGCCTCAGAAAAGTTGTTTGGGCTTGACTCACTTTGGGTCTGAAGAATATACCATAGACGGTAGAAAGTTCTGAGTAACAGAAATACACGCAGAGGTGGCGTCCACTTGCCTACTTGGCTTCTAGTATGCTTCACTGTGCAGGAAAACCCTATCTTACTCTTTCTTTGGCTTTAATCAGTGTGACACTGAGCATTAATCCTAAGCCCTTCATGACTTACAAAATCGTTTTTAACAAAATCAGTTTTACTGAAGTCCAACCCAACATCTTTTAATAAAAACAAAAGAACAAAAAACAGAAAGAAGAACCTGTTAGCAGCCAAGATGCCTTTAAGCAATGGTCTAAACATAACATCTTTGTGCTGTATTTCTCGAGTACTTTAACTCACTGCCAAAACATTTTTCATCCTCAGTGCTCTTTCCTGATAGGGACACCACTTAAAAATATCTTATTTACATTAGGAAGGCACATGATTGCATACCACATTTTTTTTCCAAAGAAATAAAGGGCTTACAACTCAACAACTCTGGTCTGTGACATACAGTAAAGTAATAAATAGCCTACAGAAAAAAAATTACTGTTCTTGATTTAGGTGTTTGAGTTCTAAAAATTTAATTCTTGATAAAACAAGTGTGCAACATCCAGCATAATTACTGTTTTTCTTTCTTTGCATTTACGTTTGTAAAAAATTAAAAGATTTCCTCTAAAATGAGACTTGTTATGCAGTGAAGATTCATTCTTGGTGCTGGGGCTGGAAATGGAAGTGTGACACTTGTGTAAAAATGTACTTAGTAAAAGAAGAAAAAAAAAAAAAAAAAAGTCAGTTAAAATGTAAAATGTCTAAAAAAGCATTGCTGCTCTGCAATGTCTTAATGATGGCGGTGGAGGTAGAGTCTTGTGATAAATGATGCTGTTAAAGTCTCTACGAGGAACTTTTAACCGGTTCTGAAGCATCTAAATTTATTATTGATGCCTCATGTCTTCCCTACATCAGCAAATGAGACCATCAGTGAGAAGATTAGAGATTACTTTTATGTCTGTTATGTCCAGTCTGCTCAGTCAGAGGAAACACAAACACAAAATGCTTTATGGCACACAGACTGGAAGAAATATTTTGTTGTTTATGAGCATGATCGAACCGCTGTTCTCTTTTTTTACTATCTTTGGATCAGGAGGATATTTTTCGTTAGATCATTTCAATATTTTGTGTTCATGGTCTAACTAATATAGTGAAAATAAGTTTCTTTTATCCTCTTCCAAAACAAATGCTCATGCTAGACTTTTGTTCACATGCGCCGCTACAGTCAACCCAAAATGAAAGTTCTGTGATGGTGCTTTAAAATAAAGAACGCCTTTAGCCTGTACATGCATAAAATGTTAATCCAAAAATCACAACAAATATCATCAAAGACCATGTGATACAAATAAAACCCCCAAAACATCCAACCATAGAACATTTCTCATTTGTTGCATAGAAAATTAACTCTGCGTCTCATGCAGTGTTCTTGTTCCGGAAGTTGCAGCACTGGGACAGGACTGACTCATCATAACAATGACTAACACGACCTGTGAGTCCACTTAAAGTGACTGTCTACTCACAGAAAATAGAATTTGTACTCAAACTCTTGCCTGATATAGAAAAGGCTCTGCAGCCCACCCACAATTTGGAGCACTCAACGCAAGTTTTGCTGGGTTTCAGGAATAGTGCAGCCACCCCCACTCGAAGCTCATAGACAAAATATGAAATCATGTCCTTAACTGTTTAGTTTGTATCACCGGATGCGCTTTATCAGTTCTGCTCTGAGTTTGGCATGTTGATATCAATATCTTAGTCAGGAGGTGCCTGAAATTCTGCAATATAACACAGCACAGCAATATTTTGACAGGAGGAAGCATGTCATTATCAGGGAATAGTTCAACTGTTTTGATGCCTCCCTCTGAAATTTTAGTGGTTAATTAATATTGCCTTAGTCCTCCTTGTCTACTTATACAGCACATAAAAAAATGTTTGCCAAGTGTTTTAGAAACAACTGAACATGCTGGTAAGGTAGTGAAAGGTAAGAATTGTAGAAAGGCAAAAGAAGAGTATGAAACTGAGGTTTAATAAAAACGTTCATAAAACCGTAAATTTACAGGTAACAACTAAAAGAGAACAGATTTCCTTGATTTAAAGTTGATGAGCCAAATGGCAAAGGCTAGATCAGTTGTCTTTCATCTAAAGCCAAAACAAAAAAACTGCTTGAAGACTCGAGGCTGCTGGAGTTTACCACATCATATATTACAGCAGTTAAACTTTAGAACAAAGTCACAAAAACAGACGTGAAAATATGAACTTAGTTATTTTAACAAGTCTGGTTATATTTTATATAGTAATAAGACTTAATTTTTAACTGTGACAGTGGCTTTGTGAGGCTTTTGCACAGCAGTGTTTAGCCCACATGCTCTCAATGACAATGTTAACATGTTGACGTTCAGTAAGTTCACCCTATCTTATTTTAGGGTGTTAGTGTGCTAATACTAATTCACAATAAACGCAAATTATAACTGAGTCTAATGGGAATTCCATTTTGCAGGTATGTAAGTCTCATTCAAAGCCAATGACAAATTTAAGACAAATTATAGCAAATAACAACATATTTTGGCTTTAAAACAACACAAACTGGTGACGTCTTGCAGTTGTGAAAACAATGTCTGGACACATTCATGTAAAATCACAGTTATAAACTCTCAGAGATGGTCAGGTGTATGAATCATGTGACTTTAAAGGGAATGAAAAACAAGTTTTTAATCTTGATAACCTGTCCTATGATGTAAAATAGTTAGCCTACTCACTTTTAACCCCTTTTTTGGTCTCCATCAACTGTCAAGAGAAACATTTAGCTCCTGAGCTGCTAAATGTTTCACCATATTCTTTCTGTCATTTGCAGCCTTGTGCTCAATACATTTTTGCTGGTATGTCTGGAAATAACAATGAAGTTATAAGATGTGAGCGAAAAACAATGAGCTGAAAGACATTAGAATGCTCCATGAAGAGTTGAGTAATAATTTCACATTCACGAGGTCATTTATTCCAAGCAAGCAGCTTTAAAATGTGGGAGCTGCAGATCAGAAAATGCTCATTGAAATGGATCAAAATGAGTTGCTTTTATGAACAAATGACTAACTGTTTATTTGTAAAACCTCCATTAGTGGGTGCTGTAGGACATTTGATAGTCAGTGTCCTAAACAAACTAAAATTTCATCTCATTCTGCTCACATCATCTGTGTTCTTGGCAGCAGAGCAGGGCACGTTGATCTAAACTAAGACAATGAGCCTATTCATGCCATTTTCTGTCACAAATAATTGCTTCGATAAGATTTACAGTAAGCATCATTGTGTCAATCACAATCTGCTTCCTGCCTCTGACATTTGCTGATAATGTGACAATCCAACAGCTACTGAAAGTGTTTTACAAAAAATAAATAATGTGCTCTGTGCGGTTTAATACTTGCACTTTCTAAACGTGTGTACAGCACAATGATTCCGTTGAGATATTAGGTTAATTTTAGTGATAGCAGAAGGTCTGCATTCGATTTTTTTTTTTTTTAAATGCAATTTTTTGATTTATGGGTACTTTTTCATTTACCCAAGATTTATGAGTCATGTAATATCCCATAGGTATTATTAAAATTGTATCAGATACCAATTTAACTCCACTCTTATTGAAAGAGTGTATGTTCTTATATTACATAAATTACTCAATCACCTTCTGTTACACTGCCTATTTTAACCATGAGGTGTAACTCTGAAAAAAACAAGACATCGAGGACCAAATTCCTCATGGATTCCTGCCTCATTTATGCTAAACAATTTAAACAAAACTGCATTTTCTAGCTCTACAACATGTTTTTCCAGTTCAAAATAATTTTCCTGCGGTCATGTTACCAGAAGATTTTCGGTTTCTAAAAATAAATCCTGAATAACAGCTTTTCTGCTCACATCCCATCATGGGCCAGAACCTGAAGGAAGTCAAACAATCAGGAACTGAATGGATTCAAAAAGCTGATATGGGTGAGCCTCTATGAAAACATGATGGCCCCGCAGCACAAAGGCTCCTGAAAGATGAATGCACTTTGGCTGTGAATTGTAAGTGTGCAGATGAGAATGTTTTTTGTCCTCAAGGCACTCAGTAGGATGGGCAGGAAGGATGAGGCGGAGCTAAAAAAAAAAACTATGTAAGAGATACTGATACAGAAAAAGATTGATCAATTCTGGTGTAATCAAAAACCTCAAAAACTTAAATTTTGCATCTCAGTGTGCATTGTGTGTTGCTCGGATAACGAGGTATCAGTAACAGAAAGCTATGCAAAACATTTTGGAAGTCAATCATATCCAAAGAATGTGTGTCAGTACAATTGTCTGATTCACACAGATCCTATCTCATGTTCAACTTTAAAACAAAATATCCTCCATTCAGCCTGACTCCAGGACTTTGCTCGACATCAATCCCAGAGATTAACTGCATCCCAAAGTGCTCATTGAGTGATACTGGAGTGTCATGTGAAACAAGATACAGTGAACCAGCCCACCCTCTAAAACAAATTCACAGCAACTGTAGAAAAGAAATGGGAGTTGGTGGAGGTATTAAAAGGAATTAACAGTCTGAGTGGTGTGCCTGCACTTGGGATGGCCTGTGGAAATTTCCTGCATGTGTTAAAAAGGTTCCTTTGCTCTTGATTTGTACCTGGGGTTTACTGTTCGAGCTTCTCATCACTGTCCTTGAACTTCTGATTTTGAAGCTGTTTTGCTTAGTGGCAATAAAGGCGGAAGCTAGTTTTAGCAACAGTGAGCATATCTGCAACCTCTTGATACTTTTAATAAGAGTAAGGCCTGTAAGATGCTGTTAGTTTTGTTTTGCTCTCACAACCTGAACAACCATGCAAAACCCCAAATCACACTTAGGCAGAGAAATAACCGTTTGACAGTCCATTTAACATCATACCAGTGGTCTCAATGTTAGTGGTGTGTCTTTAAGAACTTTCACAAGCATGTATGTTCAGAGAATCCCTTTATTTCAAGGTTTATTTATTTATTTATTTTTGGTTAGCATTTAAGGTATCTTGTTTTAACAGCAGACCATATTTTAACTACTTCTGCATTTTGTTTTCTGACAAATGACAGTTAAACTGAAGTCCCATGTGCCACATAGCCACATAATATAGCCTAAGCTACTTTATGTGAAGAAAAATTTTTAAAAGATCATGTGAAGAGTAGTAGTTTTAACAGAAACCAGAGACTATCTTGCAAATACAAAAAAGGCCAAGTGAAGAGGGATTTCTCGGTTTATTTTTATTATTATCTTTTTTTTACGTTTAGGCATGCAAATTTCTGTCTAACCTCAATATAAATTAAATTTATCATAAAATGACTTATTGAATTTTTATTAATGGGAATAATCAAATGAAAACTTTATGAAGAGAGACAGCAGGCTGCATGTGTGAACAACACATGCATCGGTGACACAGATGCACTGCAGAGGGAGATGGAATGATTGTGGGTAAAGCACAGCAGAGAGTAAGCGGCCTCTCTTGTCAATTATATCTCTGTAATCTTAAGTGTGAATGTGGACTGAGGTGTTTAAAAAGTGACACAACTGTTCAAAATGGCAATGTCAAGATGCAGTTGTGCTCTGGGCATCACTAGCTGAGGCAAAGATGCATTTATATGATTCTCTTCATGTGTTTGCACTACTTATCCCAATCTAAACAGCCAATCAAAGGACTTCGTACCATTAAAATTTGGATTCTTTTTTCCACTGCTGTCATCAGTGCTCATTTACTGTGAATATTGCCTGAATAAAAAGTGAAGCCTTTACAGGCTGCATGTTTTTCCTCTTACAGTTTGGCACTGCCATGCAATATGCTGTATTTTCTACAGCTGAGATGCATTGCTGATCTTTTGTCTGCAACTTGTGCAATGGTAGTTGACAAAAATTAAACAAGTGAGTTGATATTCATTTCCATCTGCTACTGTTAATGCAATTATTAGGAATTGGGTTATTAAAATAAACTGTATAGGTGGAACTAATTCTCCATATGGTGCCATCGCAGAAGAAGATAGTGCAACAAGATGATGTAATTTAAAGTGCTTATGAAGTTTGCTAGATTGCCAAAACCCTCCTTAGCGACCATAGGACTTCATTGTCAGCAAAGAAATAGAAAATAGAACATTTAACAAAAACTGGATGGAAATGCACAGGTGTGACCAGACCCCAAGGCCAAAGTAGGGAAGTACTTAAAATTTAATCTGTACGTTTAAAATTATGTTAAAATTGACAGGAGTCACAATTCAAATCAACTACACTCAGTCAAAACACTTTATAGCAACCAGGTAAAATGTTTAAGCACGGAAGTAAGACACAGCACTCCGATAAAATAAAAACAAATTTCAAACACAGTGCTAGTCACACATGGAAAACAAAAACAAAACCATAATAAATAAAATCATGCACATGAATAAAACCTCAAATTTAAGCATGCATAAACACTGAATAAATAACCATAAAAGCAACACTTCTACCTTCTGACACAAGCAATGAGTCTGACTCTTCTGGTTATTACGTCATTAGGGGTGAAAAGACCATTGTCAGAGCTCCCACTGAATTTCTTGTGGGATGAACATGTCCTTGCAAAGTTTGTCTTTCAAAGCTTAATTTATTGAGATCATTTATTTGCTGCTCTCTTAATCCACTTAGTACACTGTTTTATTGAGGGAAGGCAATGTTGGCTGGTACATCAGTCCATAACATTAAAGGCCATGGAAAGATATCTTGACATGAATATGTGTCATTGTTCATACGTATCTTAAGTATAGGATCACTATCACACTTAAATTGTTTTCCAAGTATTTTAAACATGTCATATAAATGAACAAATGTTCACTGGCTATAGATGAAGTTGCTGAATGAGAATCCCCCTTTTTTTCTCAGTTTCAAGCATCACCCATTTGTTTTATTGCATTTTACTTTCTCAGTGTACTTTACAATATTTTATGTCTGCATTGATCTAGGCTGTACAATCTGTGACATCTGACCTCAGAGCTGTGGATTCCCCAGATGTGTGCACTTGGCTCGTCTTAGTTCTCATGCAGCATGACCTTTCGTTGGCCTTCTGTCTGTTTTTACAGCTGTTATTGTTTTGTTGTGCTATCACAGCTAATTTCATATGGACATATCAAGTAATTACTTAAATCATTTGATCAAGCACAGTGTTATAACACAATTTACTGCAGCTTGAAATGAGAATATTATAAATCATATTAGACATTGCATAAAAACTATGCACTGGATTTAGCATATTAAAGGGGTACTTTGCTTATTAGCAACCAGCTTTGTGTTGTTCCAAAATCAGCAGTATATTACAATGAATGCTGTTTATCTTCCTTCAGTCCTCCATGGACCTAGCTCTCCTGCTTCTGTCTCCTCAAATGACGTGTTTGACTTTATTTGTGGAGATTTGGGCCTGCCTGCTCTGAACTAAACTTTGTACTCCAGACAAGTGAGCACCATGTTTGTTTTGAAACAAATATCGGGCTTTGGCAGATCAAAACACCCTCATTATTGAAATTTATTCAATATTAAATAAAAGGAATGATCCAATGCGAGGGAGAATGACCTTGGAGACCCAGCAAGAACTGTTTTTTTTTTGTGATTACTACAGGTAGGGATAACAGGAGCCTTTAGTACGAGTCTTTCTATCGCTCTGTGCGGTGTCGACCTGGAACTGACAGCAGCCTCAGATACAACACAACATGTTTAAAAAAAACACTGTACAAAAGCACTAAAACTGATGTAAATAGCTAATATCACAACACAACATCACAATATTTATGTGATTACTTAACAGCTCATAGAAAAATAAACTTATCAGCTCAGTGATAATGTGTTGTTATTTCAAGCAAACACGTCTAATTGTGTCTTTCCATGATGCATGGTGGGTCAGAATACAACTACACCTGTAATGGCCATTTTGTTGGTGTGTGTGCGGGACACAAATTAGTGTGTCTCTGTATACAGGTAGGAACCTTTGTGAGATCAGTTGTTGCTTGACGGGGTAGAGTACAAATGGTTTCTGACCGCACGCCGCACCATTCAAACGTTACTGTGTGTTTGTTTTGTTTTTTGTTTTCTTTG
>JAPZDX010000005.1:22511584-22522802 GCA_029783625.1 Naso annulatus | reverse complement strand
CGTCAGGTCCGCTGACGACAGGGTTTCTTTTGCTAGTTACTGTGATTTTAAACACAAGTTGTTGTTCACAATGTGACATTTTTCATGGAAAAAATTAGGTGCGTCCCTGGGACGCATGGATAGTGAATCAACTGCGTCCTTTCAGATTTTAATGCGTCAGGGACGCAGGACGCGTACCTAGCAACATCACTGAGGATGGGGTACAGAGTCTGAGACACTCTAGATGAAGCTCAGTGTCAAACTGTATACAGAGCTGTAGTGAAGTACAGGATGCTGTAAAATCGTCGGGAAAACATCTGAACATCTGGACAGTGTGAGGAAACGTGGCTTCACCGACTACGCTCCGTCCACAGAGTCCTCTGCACTCACTGTGTGAGAAAGCTGCTCAGCCGTCTGACTCGTGCTCAAAGTGTCAAAAGTTCACCATTAGACACACGAAAGTCACTGTCACAGCACAGACGCTGTCTGCAGCACTTGTCAACCAATTGATTTAAATGTGAAGTCAATTAAATGAGGTCATGATATGGTGGCTGTGTTTGCTTTCTGCTTATTTGATGCTCCTCTGATCTTGTGATTTCATGTATGTCTGGCAAGTTATAAGGCTGAAGAAAGTTATTCGTAATGCTTCTCATGATAAATTGATGTCAAATACTTAGTGGAATCAATTTTGTCAGGCATTTAGAAATACTTTGTGAGATTTGTTGTAACATGACAAACGTATTTTGCTTTAAATGTTCATTTTGTCGCTGAAGATGCAGTAACTACATTAACAATTTAATTAATTTAATGTTAAACTACTTGGCATACTCTTGTTCTTGCCTGATCTAATACACACTCAACTAAAAACTAAAAATTAAGCAGGATTTTTTAGATATCTAGGTTTATATCAACAGATAAACAGTTCTTTGTTTCTACAAAGGAAGGAGATTTCTGTGAACCTCAGGGCAAATGAGTCTGTATTTACCTGGTGATGCAAAATGCTCAGAGAAAGGTATCAAAGCAAAAACCACATCACAGTCCCGGAGGGAGATTTCACGTTGGCTCAGGCTGAACACTGGGCTGTAATTCTCAAACCACAGAAAGGAAGATGGTCTGCCACAAGCTGTGCACTTCACTCTCTCCGTGAAAGGCTTCACGTTGGCTACCCGTGAGAGGCCAACAGGCGGCGTAAAAACAAACCTGTCACACACAGCTACCTTCATAAATGTCTCCTGGAAGAAAACAGAGGGAATAATATTCATCGAGGCGCAGTGGAAATGTTTCCTGTTACCAACCTTTTAACATCCCTGCAGCACTGTCTCATCAGTTCACATTTTGTACAAGCGCTTAACAAACCACAGCAGGCAGCAAGCTGCTGGCAGCAGAGAAGTCTGACTCCTCTTTGCCCATAACTCGAACCTCTGAGGGCAAAAATGATTCTCTAGCAAGCAGCACACCAAGGAACTGAAGCTGGCTTTGGTTCCACTTGCCATGAGATACCATATCAGTCTCAGCTCAGTGGATTCGTGGTGCTACAAATCAGTGTCGGACCACCAAGAGGGCGTACACGCCACAAAACTAAAAACCAAATGTACGTCCCGTTCATGTTTTTAGACCGCGATAGATTCAGAGTGTCAATGAAACAGCCTGAACTGACCAACAGGGCTGGAGGTTCTCAAACAACAAACTGTTTTGGCTTTCAGGACCTAAAATAAAGTGCGGTTGACCTGAAGACCCTGATACGAATGACTGCTCATCTCTTCAGCGGAACACTGGTAACCAGGAAAAGCCTCATTAAAGGGCTATTGTGCCCTAACGATCCTGTCTACCCCCCCCAGCCCACCCCATGCTAAAAGGACCACTTCTGATTTCCCACACACACATCTGTTAAATGAACATTTTCAGGAAATAAAGTGTTCCATTGTTTGTTAGTTTTTTGCCTATGCTGATGCCTTATTTTAATTTCATTTAAAAAAAACAAACAAAAAAACACCCCAAACATGCAAGCATAGTGTGAGACATTCTTGAACGACAGGTCATAGTTACATGAGATAGGGGTGCGGTGGTTTTATGGCCCAGATGTGATCGCCCTCCTCCCTCACATCAGCAAAGAGCCGCACAGTGGCAGCGTCTGAAGCTCGAGGTTCAGATCAGCGGACCTCTCAGTGGGTCCATGCAGCAGAAAACAGCCCAGGATCAAGTTGCTGGGCAAATAATCTGGCTTCATATTACATCACATGATGGTATATCAATAGACTTTCACCGAGCATTATTTAGTGAGTGGACTTTCTGTTTCTCACATGTACGTCTGTCCATGTGAGATGTGAGAGCTTTACTGACGTGATCTTGGTCATTTCTGTGAGGCCTCATTTAGCTTCAAGCCAAAGATCACCAACTACTTCACTTTTCCAGTATGATATTGGTCTGCTGCAGTCACTGACACATGTTGACATTAACCACGAGGGGTCCAAATGTTCAGAAGCAACCTTGAAGTTAATCAGTCATCTCTGGGATATGAGGAACCTCACAGCAGGAAAACTAACTTAATAGCATTTATTTTATTCTGTTGCAGGTTTTCTTCTCATCCCGCACAACAAGCTGCATCCACCTGTCAATTTTTAGATTTCTGCATGTGAATGAGTGACACCAGATGGTCCTGACTGCGGAGGTTTTCATTCTGTGCAAGAATGATTTAGAGCAACTGAAAGCACTTCACTGAAACCTCGGGGCTACTCCAACAGGCGCGACCCTGGACGCACGTCTGTAAGGCGAACAGGCTTCTGCAGAAACTATAAAAGCAGTCCTCAGGGTGTAAAGATGGAAACGAGATCATTCTTATATATTTGCCAAAGGTTTGCTTGCAACATATTAACCCTAAAACCGTAACCCCTGATGTAGAAAGCCACACCATCTCTGCACACACCAGTGCTTACAAAGTATGTGGTCAAAGTCTGTGTAACTGCAAGATCATTAGAAGCTGTTTCAGCTCTAACATTGCCGTTAGAAACATCTGTTACAAAACATCAAATGAGCTGTTCTGGTAATGTCATATTCCCTGCATCGAAAATTTGACGGACAATGCAGTATAAGAGTTTTTCAGTCGCTGAATATCATGAAACTAAACAACCAAGATCACACCTCCCTCCGATCAGACAAAAACATGTACGTTCACGTGTTATGAATTTCTTTTAACATTTAATATTTCCCTGTTAAAATCTGTAATCTGAGCACAGTAAGTTTTCAGCTTTCATTAATAGTTTTCCCTCTCTTGGTTCTACAAACTGAAAACCACTGATCTGAACATGACTGCTCCCCATGCATGTCGACCTTATCCATTCATTCGAGGACAGACAGATTCACATCAAGCTGCCGGCAAGCCACTCGCTGTCAAAAGACAAATGCAGTTCAACACGCTGACTTATGTGCAGTGTTTCATGTACAACTTGTGTACACAGAGATGAGCCTCTGTCAGTGTTATGGCTGATATAAAAGGGAAACCCAACTACATTTTCAAAAGTATTACAAAAATGTACAAAAACTTGCGTAAGGCAGAAAAAAGCTATTGAAGTACTTTATTTCAAATAATTACGTGATGGATGGCATTAGAAACCAAAAATGCATTTTCTGGCTGTGCCGCTGATGTTTCTACCACATACATTCAGAAAGTCTAGTTCAGCTGGAAGATTGACGGTCAAATCGCTCCTTTTTTTTTTTTTTGCTTCACTCCAACATGTGGACTGTGTGTCTGCTGATACAAAGACTGCAGAGAGGAAATACAAACCAGTCAGTTTTGTAATGAACCACAAACACACTGACCTTCTTGTGGGTGGGTGTGTGTGTGTGTGTGTGTGTGTGTGCGTGTTTGTGTGTGTGAGCATGTGTGTGTGGTAGGATGTCACATGCAGTTCAAAGGGAAAGGGAAACACATACATGCTGGCACCATGCTTGTTACTGTAGCCAGAAACTGCTTATAACAACAGGACTACCAAAGGTAAAGCATGCTTATTTATCTTCTGTTTTGCTGTGTATGGGAACTAACACATTGTTAATGCCTCTGACTGAGCTGACAGGGATATATTTTAATTTTTGGGTGGGTATTGGGTAGTGGGTGGTAACACCAGACAAACTGGGGAGTAGGGATATTGAAAACTGGTTCAAAATGATCCCAAAACTAGGATTTATTTGAACCAGTCATTACCTTTCTGGTTACTAACTGACAAGCACAGACACCCATCATCGTCCTCGTCTGGTAGAGTGTGGCACTCAACAGGGAGGCGTCCCTCATCCAGGATTGTCCAGCAACTGTCCCGCAAGACCTCGCAGAAACTCCGGCAAGGCAACATTGGCCACGGGACCAAAGAGACACACTTTGGTACCAAGAGAAGGCAGAAAAACCACTCCAAACTATGATGGCAACGTGACCTTAACAGCCATGCCCAATCGTTAAGGACTACCTGGACTTCCTCCAAACTGCTCTGGTTGAGGTAATTGGGCACGACAAACCATTCCCCAACCATGTCGGTACAGAAAGGGAGATCAGTATCAATCAGAAGGCATTTTGGGGATTTGAAGACCTGTGCTGTCTTTGTGAATTCTGTGTGGCTTTCAGCTGGTGTCCATGTGCTAGCTGTCTGACCAATGAGGGTTGCTTGGCTAGGCTCTTGCTCGCTTACTGATGTTTGACTAGCATCAAAGATGTGAACAATCTTGCTGGTTGCTTCCTTTTCCCTAGTTGCTGATGTTTGACCGGACACTTGGGGTTGGGTTGCTGTGAGTATTAAGGCAGTGTCTGGTTTCATGCTAGCTGTTTCTAGTTGGGGAATGAACATTTTTGGGGTACTAGTTGGTGTTTGGGTTGTAGAAAGTGCAAAGCTACCAAATGAAGGTTGTCTAGTCTGTAACATGTGTTTAGGTAAAGCTTTCTGTTGAGCTGTTGATTCACCAGCTGGTAACTGATTAACTTCCACTAGCTGAGTGTCCTCAGGTATCTGGGTAGTATTGTTGGCGGTCTCGACAAATTGATCTGGTGTTGTGCTACTAAGATATTGGCCCTCGTCTAAGTCGTTACGAGTGATCCAGACACTCTTTTGAAACTTTATTTTTAGCTCATTTGTTTGGGACACCTCACTGCCTGCGCTGTCTAACCCCTTATTATCAGTGGGCACGACTTGGTTCTCCTCAGAAAACCCGTGTATTTCAAAGCCTGAGCCCCAGATGACTTCTTGTCCTGTTGCAAATTCAGATTCAGACCCTAATCTTGATCCAGAACCAGACCAAAGACCTGACCCGATGTGTGATTCCAAATTAGACTCAAGCACAAGTCCTGATACATTTCCTGTCAACCTAAAATGATCAGATCCTTCAGAGCCCAAACCCTCTAGTGAAGATGTGCCATTACCAGGTTTATGTTTGCCAGATGAAGTCCCTGCTGTTTTCTTTTCTGTTGCATGTTCCAGTTGAGATGTAGTGGTCCATCTGGGAGCCTCAGTTGTCTCATCTGAAGACAGCCCAACCTTTTGGATTCCATGACCTTCGTCGATTATCTCTGCTCCAGCCCTTGCAATATTCTCTAACGGTTGTTCTCCACTACCTGCTGGACTGCCAGATCCCTCATTGTCCACTGTTGGGGCCAAAGTTGTAGTTGCAGTCCAGGACCAGAACCAAGCATCAGAGCAGACCACCCACAGGGCCAACAAAAGCAAAACTCCAAACTGGGTCCTCATCTTCCGCATAAAGTAACGTCTAGACCACGTCCACCCACTTGATCAGGCTCCCAAAGTGAACTGTGACATCTCCACACTCCTCACACACACTTTGCAGCTCTGTCCTCACACACACACCACCAGGCAGAGGAAAAGTGAAGAGGAGTGCCCCATTTAAAAGAGTCGAGGGGAAGAGCAGGAGGAGGTGTGCTCTGCATTGGCTGCACTGGCAATATTTCCTCTCCAGACTCCTCCTTCCTCCTCTTTCTTTTGTCACAGCAGTGAAAAGTGATCTCTCCTGCTGACTGTTAGCGCAGAAATACAGCAGACTTGCCTTTCAGCATACACAGCACCATACCTGCAGAGTGCTTTAAAATACTGCAAACTGTGTGAAACTACAGTGGGGAGCTGTAAGCAGCTGTGCTGTGTCCCTCAAATAGACTGAATCAGTCCTACAGTCAACTTTTTAAAAATATATTTTTTAAAGCGACATCTTATTATGGTAACTGTGACCTGTTATTTACAGGGCAATGGTTATTTACATCTAATCAGCACATTCAAACCCGCAAAATGTAAATTTAAAAATTCAGAATCAGTGGAGCAAGAGGTTTTTAAAATTTGTCTTTACTTTTATCTGAAGACAGTGTTCAGTTCAAGGCATTTCATCCTTTGTCAGCTTCTTTTCTTTCTCTAGCTTGGATGCACTCTAAAGCTCATTGTCTCTGCTCTACATGGTGCCATTTATTGTCAGTTCACTCCAGACCCCCGTCCTCAGTGTTCTGTGGTTACACAGTAATCCAGGCCTCTCCCTCTTGCCCAGACCGGTTTTGCATTCTGCCTATGTGATCAGTTGACAGAGACCCTCGACATCTGCCAGTGGGAGCTTAGTGATAAAAGGAAGCAGAGGTTTGTGTAAGTGTCTCTCTGATAGTACCGGGGTTTAAAATAAAGAGAGGCATTTTGTGGATGTAACCTCTGTTGGTGATAGAAAGGAACTCGGGTCATGTGTGCTGCCATCCCTGACGGTTCCAGGTGTTTATGTTGGGATGCATAAATGTCTTGACATGAGCTTGACAAGTTTATCCTGTAGTTCCTTGTTATTGCCGGGGGTCACTGAGATTTTCAACTGACCCCAATCTGTGAGATTATGTTCGTTCTGACAAAGGACACAGAGGAAATTCAGAAAAAAGGAGGAAAATTTACAGAACTTTCAAAATTAAAGCAATACAGCTATCAGTAGCTAACCGTAACTACACTGTGACCTGTTAGAGAAAATAATACAGTATAGCTCATTTATTCATCACGAGGCAGAGCTGCTTTTGCACATTTTCTCTGCTGAAATCTCAGAGAAAGAAAAATATTGTTTGTAGTCATATGAAAAGCAGCTTCCTTTTGGGCAAACATGACTAAGGTACTTGTGGTTGTTTTTAGCTGATGTCTGTCTGACTTTTATTTACAAGAACATTTGTTCCCTTGGGGAACAAAAAAGAAAAAACAGCAAAATAACTTGCTGCTAAAATAAATGATCACAAATGCAAGTTCTAGAAATGGAGGATGGAAGGTTTTTTATGTTAAGTTTAGAGACACAACTCTCAGAGGCGTGATTACAGTAATTGTAGATCGGCTGAACCCCGGGGAAAGAGGTTCACAGTTTTTACTAATTACAGAAGAAAGACAGGGGAAATAACTCTGTCATGGTGACTTACAGGCAATGCTGTGCAAGAAAGGGACCATCACAAAATGTTTGAGATAACATTCAAAGTCAAACGGACATGGTTAATAAACCCTAGAGTAATAAACTGTATCTTGTGATGGCTAATGATTAGTCTTTGACATCAGCTATACCCTCACTGGTTCATCAAATTGGAATGTCACAACAAAGAGGCAGAAACTTTAAGCTAGAGAAAATCATCAACAGTTATTCAAACCAGGTCGCTGCGCACATGCTCTGCTGTACGCCTGTCTTCTGAACAGACTGTGGCAACAAATTTCCTTGTGAGGGACAATAAGAGGTTTGATGCTGAGGGATGGTTCATCAAGAAGCGATCGAAAAGATGTTACTGTGTCACACTTGAGCTTGATTTGCTCTTCATTTCATTCCTTTTCATTCTTTTTAATGACAGGAGATGATAAATCCTAATGACTTACTTAATGTAGACATAAATATGGATTTAAAAAAAAAAAAGTGTTATTATTCCGAGGATGACAATGAATTAGCCTGAAAGTGTTTTGTATGACAGTAAAAGAAAAGAGAATTTACTGTTTGGATATTATCATGGACTCTTGATGCAAAAAAGTCGTGGGTGGCTCTTCATGCATCCTGCAAGAAAACCTGACAAGGACAAGACAGAAGTTCACCGAATGACGATGGCAAAGCTGCACTTCTGGAATGAATGAATGAATTTTTTCAGCGCAGGTAATCTGCACTTATCAGACTATCAACAAAATTGAAACTTGTCAAAAGTTTGTGGTTACTAAATGCCTTTGATGTCTATGACTGCTCGCATCGAGGCTGAGACTCATAATGACAACATGGCCGGAAGACTTCCTGTTTTCTAGGGCAGCATTTGTAACTCAGACAGGTAATCACAGTAAGAATGGTTGAAACGTTTGCGCTGTACTGACGTCAGAGACAGAAGAACAAAGGAATGCAGCCCTGCTCGTCCAAACCAAAAGAGTTTCATGTGACAGCAGAAACATGTTTCACATTTTGAATTTCTGTTGTCATTGGACAAAAAAGATACTGGTCCATGTAATAAATGTTAAAATGCACTTACTAAGTGCTTATTAAAATTTGACGGATGAGATTTGATCTTCACAGGTGCATCACTTCCTGTATTTGTTTCATTCTGCAGGTGCCATTTTATCTTTTATGAGGGTTTTCTTCATTCACCTGCTACTCACCGTCTGTCACCCAAATTACACACAGTCAAAAGACTTTGAGTGCTCTCTTCACAACCCGCTGGTTTCCTTTCACCTCTGTAGCATTTGGGTGGCAGCAGTAATCTAACCAGCACATTAAATACCAGTGATAAGAACGAACTCTCCACGGTTCAATGCTAAGAGATGGTTTTAATGATTTGACCATAGATCAGTAACCAGACACAAAGTATCATGTTTTACACAGAAACAAAAAAAACGTCAAAATGGTCATACAAGCAATGTTGAAGTAAACTTCATAGTATTTACCATGAATAACTTAAAGTCCTAACAAGAGGCTCAATCTGCCACATATTTACTCTGAAATAATTCATGTTAAAATCAGGCTGGAAAACAGAAAACAGTTTGTAGTTTGATGAAGTTCAAAAGCAGCGTGGGATCATGGGAAATGTTGTCTTCATTGTTGCCATCCCTCAATAAAATCGGACAGCCTCAGGCAGAAATATTTACACTCACCGTCAGTGAGTCACGTGGTGTTCCCTGCGTCCCCACTGACAGGAAACAGACGGAAAACGAGCCGTTACACTGAACAAGTTCCCCCCCAGTGACTCTCCTCATAATACACAGACAAAAGCATGAAACCTCAGATGAGGAATGAGTCTGCGAGCTGAAACTCTCAATGAAAGGATGAATGATTGACTAATTATGACACCACGAGGGCAGCCGATTATCTGTCACAGCACAGCAAGGTTTCCTGTCAGTCACAGATTGAATTTCATATGCAGGCTGCCAATTTTCAAGAGTGCTAAATATAGCTTTACTGAATGATTTAAGAATACCAGGGAAAAGTATGCAGCACCACACCTGCAGAGATGCTTTGAAAAGAGAGTCTGCATGTCAATAAACCTCCCTCACAGTTTTAATGTTAACTGACCTTTGAACATGTAATCAGTTTTTAAATTGATTGGTCTGTCCGCATGTCCATCAGTCCAGCCTCTGAAAAATAAACGAGTGGCACAGCATCCAACACACAAGCGTTACCACGGTGACGCCTTTCCTCTTGTGTTTCAATACAGTGCAGCGTAATCCTACTCTGACTGTTAATTATTTATGCAGCTGCTGATGAACAGAATTAAATTATTCCAAAAGGTGTATGACTGACCGTTCACCTCCCTCTAGGAGATGAATGGTAGATATGTCTGAGTGAAATCACTTGTAATGTCATAAGTGATTTTATCGTACTGATTTTAATCGCAGGATTTTATGCAATAAGCAAATCGAGAAATTACAAATCACTGGAGGTGCACACATTTTTCACGTGGATGGGTGAAGATCATGTGGCTATCATTTGAAACCTGAAGGATCGGGCGGGGAAAGAGTTTTAGATCCTTGTTTTTGCTTTGCTGTTGGTGCAAACAATTAAACAACAGCTCCTCAGCATGGCAGATTTCAGTTACATCAACTTGTTTTGACAATTTGCTCTGTTACTGTCTATGCACAAAGTGGGATTGTTTATCCCCCAAATGGAGCGTGGGGATGACCTATTGCCCGCCTGATGTATATTTATCATTCAAAAGATTTAAAGCTAGCAAGCGTTTTCCTGCAGGCAGCGCTACACAGCAAGTTGTTTTGACCTGAGGTGTAACTGCTGTACAAACAGAGAGGCACGAAGTGACACACACATTACAACACAGGCTGTAAATACAAGAAGCTGCAGGCCGTAGAGCAGCTAGAGCACCTTTTGTTCGCCCTCCCTGCACCTTCACTCACGCTATGTCAGAGGGCGGGGGTCGCTGACCTCTACCTGTGAGTCTGAGTGCAGTCATACAAGCATGAAGCTCTGTGACAACTTATCACTGGCACTTTAAAATAACACAAATTAGAACGACCAGACACTCATAAACGAGCTGACATACAGTGGACACACACACACACACACACACACACAAACAAACTACGAGTCACAGCTGAGCAGCAGTGTAAACAGTGACACATGAACAGACATAAGCTCAAGTGAACATATGGCTAAAACACACACACACACACACACACACACACACACACACACACACACACAGACTCCTGCCTGAGCTGCAGCCTGTCACAGCTCAGCAGCAGCGTTAAACAATCTCGGTGTGAATCAGCGGCAGATATCAAAGAAGCAGAGGAAAAGTCTGTGACAGCGTCGTGTGTTCTCCCTCATGCCTCCACTCTCTCTGAATGCCGCAAAAAGGAAACTGCTCTCACCTGACTGTGTGTCCCTGAACGACAGGCCGCAGCTCAGTGACTCACTGTGCTTCACTGTGCAGTGAAGGGACTGGTCAAAGGCATCTGAGCCTGAAGTTTGATGGGAATCTTGAAAACGGTGCATTCACTTCTCTTTCATCCTCCAAAAGACATGTGCAGCTATGAAAAGTTGTTGTTGCAGCCTCACGGGAATTAGTGTAATATACTGCACTTTCCAGAATGTAACTTTACTTTCTTTTGAGTAGAAGTTACTCATGCTAGGTTGTAACCATGGTAGCATCAGACAGTCACAGCAGACATCTAACAAAAAAAAACCACACAAACACCTTTCCGACATTTGTCTGCAGCAGGATTGAGCACAATCAGCATTCATGTACACTCAAACTTAATTCAATAATATATATGTGTGT
>JAPZDX010000005.1:22446554-22471046 GCA_029783625.1 Naso annulatus | reverse complement strand
TGCATATCTGTGCTGAAAGATGCTAACCTGTGGATTAGTGTAATAAGCACCCTGGTTTCAGCGTTCAGCATCACATTTTCAGACACACAGGTCCAACAGGTCCAATCTAGCAAGTGAACAGGACGTATGAAAGAAACAACTGGAGATATTCTGTTTTACTTTACAACCCTACTTATCACATCTTGTGCCTACATTACCCAAAATGCAACTCAACGCCAACAGTTCCAGGCAGAGAATCTGGAGTGTTATGCTGGTACTGTAGCCTCAAGCAGAGATGAAAGGCAGGCTACGGAGCTCTGTCAAGCTCACTTCCAGCTCCACACATCCAGATTTTTTCACATTTTCAAACTTGTAATCTTCAGTTTCAAGATGTCACCTGAGACAATTTATCAGTCTTCACACGCTCCCTCTGGAGCTACAGAAGGCTTCATACATCTTTATTCACATGTGCAGCATGTGTAAACATGATGTGAGAAAATCTCTGGTGAGTTTCTTTGTAAACAAAACCAAAACCAAACTAAGGTGAGTAACAAAAGTTTTCCTTTCTTTATCTATTGTCCTTGATAAATGATCAAAATCTTGACTGTTGTTAGAATTTGGCGTGGAGACTCACAGCGTTTAAAAACCTTAAAGCAACATCAGCTCATCATTTTTTCTTTTGCTTTTTGAGAATTCAGTCAAATAAGATGAAACATCTGTTTGAGTAACGTATGTAATAACCTCCTTTCTCACACATCTCACTGTGTTAATCCACTGTGACAGATGACTGACTGAGATGGGGAGCTTGCACTTCTCCTTAGATTTTTATTGCAAAGCCTCAAGTCAGCGAAGCAGTCCACCCTCCACTGGCCACCTGAACTATCTTTAGTCACTGCTGGCAAGTGAATGGAAGTGCCCAACTTATCTTCACTGCTGTCATCGAGGCAGCTTGTATTTTTAGGGGACAGCGGCAGCTGCAAAAGCATTTAACGGTATTCCACGAACAATCACACTTGGGGTGTCTAAAGGCTTGAACGACGCAGAGTTTGGGGGACCACTCTGAGGTTGTTAAACTGGAGCCGGCGTGGATACTGACGTTCTGTTCTTCTCTCTCCAAACGGACGGCAGCCTGTAAAGATGAACTGGAGCAGAAACCTGATGAGAGCATGTGTGTGAATGTGAAGTCAGCTTGGGACATTGCTCAGCCTTCAGGAGACGAGTGGCACTGCTTCTTACCTCGAAGAGAGATTGCGGAATGTATGTTGACGGTCGTTCCCTGCGACTGAAGCGAGGTAGGTCATGTGAGGGGTACAGGGCACAGCTTCACGAGGAGCAGAGGTCATTTCAATTAAATGAGACGAGTAAACACAGGGGTTAATCTGCCCGCTTTAAACCTCCGCAGGGAATATTTCAGCCATGTTCGCTGCTATGTCCAAACCCTGTCAAATAAAACACCTGGCAATGTGAAACTTCTAAAATAATATTTATGTGCAATTATATTTAATCACATACAGAAACAAAACGTAGTTTTCCATAACATTCAGTTCAAGGAAAAAAAAAATGTTAAACTTTTGTTACATTAACATTTGAGTCAAATCTAGTTTAACCTCAAACCTTTAGATTTAGCTGGAAAAAGTAAAATCAAGCACCAAACCTTCTTTTTTTTTTTTTTCTTTGTAAGTTGGCTTCTGTCTCACGTACGGATTGACAACACTTCAAACTAAAGCAAAACACTTCTGCAAAGCTTTCAAGTATGTGACCACGGTTTGAGCTTTTTGGGTTTTTAAAGCAAATCATCATACAACACACAGAGAACATATGGTAAAGATTATTTAAGCAGTAATTTTACGGTTATAAGCTATTTTAATAAAAATAATTATTCCAAAAAATCTTTTGCAATTCAATGGACTCTTGGTAAGTAACTAACCCAAGACCACCCAGTGACATCACTGCTCACATGACCATGTGATGAAACTGCCCTCATCACATAAACATGTTTTCTGATTACAAGTCTTTCTAATTTAGACGCTGATCAAGCAAAATAAGTTTTATTCAAAGGATGAGATTTCACCAACTGTGAAATGGTGAGAAGAGACTTACAGATGTGTGTTATAGAGTGTTTCTAGGAATGAATAACTGGGAACATTATCATGAACCAGCTAACTTTGACATTGACAAAAAGAATTCTCTGACAGAGCTGCCAACAAAGGGTGTGATGAGTGCTCAGCATATTTTCACTGCCATGTCTCTTGGGTGGGCAAACCCTGATTTCAGCCTGTGTTTGTGTAAGCACGCGGGTTTCAGAGCCGTCTTTGTGATACCTGACACACACTCTATCACAGCTCTTTATTTAGGCCGTACTATATTAAGCACTTTCCCATTGAAATACAGCACCAGCTGTACTGGCTGTGTGTTGTGGCTGCTGTTGCAATAGGACCGGGCCGTCCTGCCTCTCACTGCCAGCTTGTGTTTTTCTCTCATGCAGACAGATCTAATTCAATTAGTCTTAATAATCACACCATCCTTTTGTGCTGGAACACACATGGGGGTGGAGGTCAAGTGTTTACAAAAGAAAGAAGTTTGGTTTTCTAATATTTGAGTGTTTATCTCCTTACGCAGGAGGGCTATATTCTTATACGCACATGCAGTTTTCTCAAGGATGAATGGTTTGGCTAAAATATCAAATCACATGTATTTTTTTTCAAACATACAAACTGTTTGATATTATAGTAACCCATCTGTTGTTCCTTTTTTTGTAGAAACTTGCAGTGCAGAAGTTGGACGAAATTGCTTCATTGAATAACTCACTTATTACTATCCTGGACTGCCCGAGGTGATCTCAGGCTGATATCGAAGCAGATATGGATGTGTTTGGTGGTGCACCACGTTTCTTTGCCTATCCAAGACCCGTGGTGGTACAGAGTGGAACAGATGCTGTTCTAAAATGTCAAATTGGTGGTGATCCGAGGCCTGCAGTCATCTGGGAGCGAAACAATGAAAAGATTGCCCCGCAGGGGCGATACAGGGTCTTTGAGGATGGAAATGTTTACAATCTCATCATTTCAGCTGTGACCACAGAGGACAGTGGCCAGTACATCTGCAAAGCTAAGAACAGCATTGGGGAAACATACGCAGCAGCCACACTGAAGGTGGAAGGTGAGGCACAGGAGTTGGAGTTACGAGAGGAAAATAAGCCACGATTCCTCATCAAACCACTTTCCACTCGTGTCGGTCGTGGGGAAGATGCTGTCTTCTCCTGCAAGCTTTGGGGAAACCCCCGACCAGAGGTTGTCTGGGAAAAGGATGGCAGGAAACTCAATGAAATATTTGAAAGCACACATTTCAGTGTGGGCTACCAGGACGGTGGATGGTTCCAGCTCAAGATCTTTAAGGCTAGGGCACCAGATGGTGGTGTGTATACATGCAAAGCCAGGAATGAATTTGGTGAAGCGTTGGCAGGAGCTGTGTTGCTAGTAGATGCAGGCCCAGGGCACGAGGACGAGGGAAATCGTAATGGCTACACAAATGGCCACTGGAAAGCCCAACAGGGAAAACAAAGGACTGGAAGGCAAGTGCCGAACCGTCTCAAAGATGACACCATGACAAAGTCCACGAAAGTGAAAATGTTTGCAGTGACCGAGGGTAAACACGCCAAATTTCGCTGCTTTGTGACTGGAAAACCTAAACCAGAAATAATTTGGAGGAAAGATGGCAGACTGATTCTGTCTGGAAGGCGTTATTTATTATATGAGGACAGAGAAGGATACTTCACACTGAAAGTTCTGTACTGTAAGCAGAAGGATAACGGAGTTTATGTCTGCGCTGCGTCAAACACAGCAGGGCAAACTCTCAGTGCCGTACACCTGTCCGTAAAGGGTAAGTTCATCTTCTGTAGCCTCAGACCTTTAATTCTGCAAAATTTGACAAGTGTGGATACAGAGTAAAGGCAGACACAATTGCGTCCTGTGATGAGGATTCAGGTTCAGATTTACATTCAGACAACTCTATTTATCTTAAAAAGGCAATTTAGTTTTTACAATCCACCCAGAGCACAAACACAAACTCACAGACAGCAGCAAACAGCAGAACATCGGGGACGACAGGTCAGTTTCTGAGCAAGAGATGCACACAAGGACCAAGCGCAAATTTAATGTTTCATAAATATCAGAAATACATAATAAATAAGGGAACCACTCTGTAATATATTGCACATGACCACAACCTCAAGAAAGAGACACAAGAAAAATCGAACTTTTGTGGTTTGAATGTGTTCATTTAAAGAGGTTTCTGTTGCTTTCTATCTGAATATCTGTTTGTAAGTGACGTTGTGCCATGTTCTTAGATCACATTTCTGTCTATTTGATGCTGGATGATGTCAGTGAGACATCTTCAAAGAAGTGCTCTGAGATCATTTACTGGGGTACGGCCAGACAGGGAGGACACATTGAAAAAAAGTTTTGTGGTGGTATTAGGATGCTCAAAATAGAATGTTTTTTTGTACAACAATATTGTTTTGCATTACTGAAATAATACGGTTGAATATACAGAAATCTTCCAAAAATGTTGAAACCTTCACCTTTAAATCTATCATTAACATCAACTTACACCAAAGATAGATAACCTAATGTTGTTAAAGTTACGTTCTGGTTTGTTCCAACTTTTTTATCTTCAAAAACTTAAGTATT
The DNA here is from genome assembly GCA_029783625.1 of Naso annulatus. NCBI lineage: Eukaryota > Metazoa > Chordata > Actinopteri > Acanthuriformes > Acanthuridae > Naso > Naso annulatus. The sequence goes on along the minus strand of JAPZDX010000005.1, from coordinate 22,466,382 downwards.
TACCCGAGGAGTATAGTATCGAATATCATCTCATATTCAAGATAAAAGATTGTAACAATATTCAAAATAATGTCTATACTTATGTGGCATCTCTAGAGACAGACTTTTGCTTTGTTGACAAAGTTTTTGAAGTTTGAATTAAGAGGACAAGATGCAAAAATGCAAAATGTCAATACAAATAAATACAAATAAGTACAATCAATAAAAGGACATCACATTAAAGTTAACACACACAATTATAAAGAATCTAAGAAATAAAAGTGATAATGAAATCACCTGAAGGCAAATTTCTAAAAATAGGTTTGAAGTACTAAAACTTTAAACTTTAAAACCAATGCTTTTACAAAGCAAAGACCAGCACAAACTGTGAAAAACACACTAATGCGTGTTGCATGATGCTACATGCAAATGCTTACTGAAGGAACTCACTGGAGTAAATTTAAAGTTTATGACTTTGTATCATCAGCCAGTTGAATTCATGAAACAGCATGTCAGCAGGCCAGTAAGCTCAAAGTATAATCACTGATCAAATTTTATGACACCAGCTGTGTTCAAAGCAATTCAATCCTCGGTCCACGGGAGGATTAATGAAATGTATTAATGAACTGAAATCCGACCTGAGAGATATCTAAACAGGCAAAGTTCATCAGCTTGAGGTGAATTCCAGCAGCAGTCTGCAAAGTCACTCAGCTTGTGAAGGGTCTGGGGGGGCGTCCATGTGTTGAAGTCTTTGGGAAGGGGATCATATTTCTCACATGGCCCAGTGAAGTCCAAACTCATGGCACCAGCAGAAAATATTGTACTAAGTCCAGAAGAGATCAAGAAAAAAACATTTTGGTGGGAATGATGATTAGCGGTGACTTGTGTGTAGAGTAAAAAGTGATTTAAATGGTAGAGGGTAAATGTATTTCATCAGCTGTTTGTGTGTTTGTTTAAACTTAAACATCCGTAAGATAAGGAAATGAAGAGCTTTGCACACAGACGACTAAATACAGTCCACATTCTTCAGTTTACAACTGTCTGGTACTGTCTCATGGTGTCAGTTACAAACAGTTTATTTCCTGTCCGACACCTCGATGTGTTAATGACCTTTTCATTCCTTCGCTAAATGAGCCACTTGTCTCGTGATTTTGTTCATCTTGTTTGCTTCACTGGAATTTACTGCCAAATAAATTTCAATTTCCAGTTTCTACTGCTGATACACATGATGTGCTTTGTTGGTTTTCACAAGGTCGTCTTGCTTGAGGAATTTCTGTGGTTTGAGTATCACCAACTGTTTGATAGATTTGATAGACAGAAGCTCACTGGGCCATGGCGACCTAATGGTTAGGGTCCTCGGTTGAAACCCTCACGGGCAGGATTAATCTGGGTCGTGAAAGTGAAGGGAACTGCTTGCCCCATCTGTAGTCCATATACTGAGAGCCCTTGAGCAAGGCCTCTAACCCCAGTGGAGCTGCTCAGTTAGGACTGTAGTTGTACCGTGCATCCTCCAGATGTCAAGGTGTATCTGTGTGAGTGTAATCAGGGCGTTCCTGAATGAGAGAGCTCGCTCTCAGTGGAACCTCCTCTGTATAAAGAAAGAAAAAAAAACTTATATGAACACCTTCAGTTAGATATTAAGCAGCATTAGCTGATGTTATATTTGTCTCATCTAACTATTGTTCCTCTTTGGTCCCAGAGCCGCCTGTGCGGTTCAAGCAGCCTCTGATTGATCTAGAAGTATGGGAACGAGATTTGGCTGTTCTCGAGTGTGAAGTTCCAGAGGACTCCGTTCCCATCACATGGTATCTGGAGGATAGACGACTGCAGCCAGGAGCCAAATATGGAATGGAAGAGTGGGGAACAAAACGGCGACTAACTATCCGTGACATTGGAGTTGACGATGATGGGATTTACCTCTGTGAGATGCCTGATGGTGGGAGAAGCATTGCAGAGGTGGCTGTGAAAGGTAAATCAGGATGAAACAATAAAAAGGCTTTATTTAAAAGCACACTTCAACTGAAAAAGTACATGCAAATTGATGAAGCAACAGCACGATTTCACAAACATACTAAACGATACTTTTACTACAGTTTTGGATGAAAAAGATTTGACATTATTTTATGGAATGAGTTAGTAGTTGTTACAGATGCAGCAAACCTATGTGATAAAAATAGTTTCAGGTTCAGGCAAGAGTTAGGGCACACTCATGCTAGGCAATCCATAGCATGCCCAAGTACATTTGACCCCAAAAGGCCAGTTTGTTTGGCTAGCAGGAGTGCTCTGTAGGCCCTGTCATGGTTGGAAGAGGTTGGCTAGAGTGGCTACGGTAGCATGTGCACGAGCACAGAATACTGACATGGCGACATCTTTGGAACTGTTCATGGAAGATTTACTTCAAACTTGGGCAGACAGTGGCATGCAAAGTCTGGATAAAGAACTTTAGAAAAATCCGCTATGTGCAGGCTGATGGGAGAGTGGGGAGGGGGAACAATCGTACTTTGGCACAGTACGAGGCAACTGGACTGAGTGTGGCTGGGTCCTAAAACTCATGTTTGGGATTATCAAAACAGAAAGTATCTTAAATACTTTTATTGGGATTAGATAATTAAAATGGGTCACTCACTGTCAAAGTGTTTCCTTGCAGGGACAATTTTGCGGAAGCTTCCCAGAAAAGTGGATGTATTGGAAGGCGAAAATGCTGCCTTTTGTGTTGAAGTGGAAAAAGAAGAAATGGACATACATTGGTACAAAGATGGCATGGAGCTGCGTGAAACGCATCAAACCATTCTCAAGTCCTTCGGTCGTACCCATATCCTGGTTTTTGTCAACACAATGCCTCCAGACTCTGGCCTTGTGACTTTCCTTGTAGGGAGATCCAAGACTTCTTCTCAGCTACGAGTGAAAGGTAGGGTCCATCATATGTAAATTATTACAGTCCTGATGTAATATTTGTGCCTTTTTGTTGAGATCAAGTAGTTGCCTTTGGAACTGATCAACATTACCTGTTATTCCAATACAAGGGAAACTGATGCATGATGGGTTTTTTATGTTCCAGCGGCCAGACATTGTCCTCCCAGCTGTCCAGTGAGTGTGCAGATCAACACAGAGCGAGCGAACGCAGCTCTTCTCTCATGGGTTCCTGCTCAGGACTCACGAAAGAACCCTCCATCTGGATATGTGCTTGAGCGTCAGGAGGTGGGCACCGGCTCACAGGAGTGGCTGCAGTGCCTGACCACTGACTCTGCCACCTCAGTGGAAATCCTTGGTGACAGCGTACCGTGTGAAGCTGACTATCGATTTCGCATTTGCAGTGTAAACAAATATGGAAAGAGTACCAATGTTGAGTTTCCTCGGGCTGTTAATTTGGGTAAGTCAGTGACACTAAAACAACTGTGCAAAATCAAGTGTGCCAAGGATTTTTTTCCTCTTGACTAATGAAATTACAACAAGAGTGAGGATGTTTCTTGCTAAATAATGTACAAACTGATTTTCTTTTCCAGTTCCAGTTGCCAGGATACAAGCTCCCTTACAGGATGCCTTAGTGCCAGAGGGGCAAGATGCCCTATTCTCTATTGAGCTCTCTGCTTCAGTCATTGGTACATGGTTCTTAAATGGTACTCAGCTTCATGAGGATGAACGGTATTCCATGCGTCGGTCAAGGACACACCAATCTCTTCGCATACGAGGAGTACGTGACACAGACAATGGAGCTGAGATCACGTTTATTGCCTATGGCATTCGAGACTCTGCAGCACTGTACATTCAAGGTATGTTTAGTCAATATCATAACTTCCTTGACTCTGTGACCTGGGCTATTGGGTTTTTTGTTTGCTTTGTTTTAAATGGAGTTTGGTTTGTCTAATGTGCAAAAGCTGTCTAGCACCAAAGTGCAAGATGACCCGTACGCACTGTATTCCTCTGTTTGCTGTAAGAAATGACCAGATACATCAACATGACAAAACGTTTTTGTGGATTTTGTAAAATTTGCAGCTCCTCTTGTCAAGTTTTCACCACTGTCAGAAATGGATCGAAATAAATTTGTAGAAATTGGAAACCCCATTGTGCTCTACTGTGAGCTGTCAGACCCTGCAGCGCCAGTGCACTGGTACAAGAATGGGGTGGAGTTACAAACAATGGAAGGTCTTCATATCCAATCAGAGGGCACCATGAGAAGAATTGTCATCCAATCAGCAGAGTTCTCACATTCAGGAGTGTATTGCTGTGATGCCATTGATGACGTCATCAGGTTCAATGTGGAAGTAGAGGGTGAGTGGACTGAGTGTCTTACCTTTCACAGAGACTAACAATCTGTATTATCATTTTATCCCTTTTTTCTTTTTTTTTTCCAAATACATTGAGTCTTCTTGTAAAGTTTGATTTGTTTGCATGTAACTTTTACGACTTACTGAACCATCAAATTATTTAAATATCCATAGCCCCACCTGTGAGGTTTTCAGCAATTCCAGACGCTGAGAGGAACAAAACCATCCAAGCAGGCTACCCTATTGTTTTACAATGTGAGCTCTCAGATCCCTCTGCCCAGGTGCACTGGTACAAAGATGGATCAAAGCTCCACCCTCCGAGTGGAGTAGATATTCTTACTGATGGCTTCGAAAGAAAGCTGGTTGTCCATTGTGCAGAATTTTTCCACTCTGGGTTATACTGCTGCAAGACAAAGGGTGACACCGTCACGTTCAGTGTGGACATCAAAGGTGATTTGTTTTACCTTAAGCCATGTGAGATATTAACAAGCTCCTTCTCAGCAAAGCAAATAACTCTGATGACACTTTGTTTGTTGCCTTTCTTCCTATAGCACTCATGAGCCACTAAGCTCTTCTTGTCTATGACTGCCTTACAGCATGTTAGCAGTTTAGTTGTCAATATTGTGATGAGTTATCTTAAGGGCTGCCATGAGGTTGAATTAAGGTTGACATGAAATCTAAACGTATCTATAGCTCCACCTGTGAAGTTCTCAGCAATTCCTGAAGCAATGAGGACCAAGTCGATCGAAGCAGGCTGCCCTCTTGTGCTTCAGTGTGTGGTGTCGGATCCTGAGGCCGACGTTTGCTGGTACAAGGATGACATGCGGCTCATTTCAAACTCAGGATTAGAAATCCACTCAGATGGCAACACGAGGACATTGGTTGTTCAGGCTGCAGAGGTGTCACACTCGGGTGTGTACAAATGCACCACACAGGATGATACCATGGAGTTTCAAGTGGAGATCAAAGGTGATTTTATACTTTCTATCTTGTGCGTTAAATACTGTAACCCCACATACTCTTTCTAGATGCCACTAATAATGCCCGCTTCTTCTGTATGTGGTTTGGAGAACTGTTTCATGCACATGACCTTAAAGAACTGTTAACGCACTTGATAATTTTCATTTCTAATCATTTGATTTGTGACTGCTGTGACCTTCATTACCAGTCTCCAAAGCCCTTTTAATTTTCTGCTCAGCAGTGTTATTTTTGCAAGGTATTCATTTACACAGTCCTAATTTTATGTAGTTGTCCTGAATTTCTGACACTAGCTTTACCAGTGGCGTGCTCTCCTGTCTTTGACGTTGAGAGAACCAAGTTGCTTGAAGTGGGCAAACCTTTGGAGCTGGAATGTGAGATTGCAGACTCCACTGTGCCTGTCTGCTGGTATAAAGATGGTGTAAAGCTCGACCCGCAGAATGGTTGGGGTATACAGAGTATTGGCACATTAAGAAGACTCATTATCCCATCTACTGAGCTCTTGCACTCAGGCCTATACAGCTGTGAAACCTCTGATGACACTTTCCACTTCACTGTGGATATCAAAGGTGATTTTAATTTAAATGTGTTTAACATGAAAGCAAAGCATAGAGCTTTTTGGAGACTACATGCAATTAACATTAAGTATGCATATCTGTCTGTCTGTGGTGTTTTGTGTGAAGTTTAACTGTTTCTTAAATCATGGTAAAAATAATCTTTCCTGACAAAATGAAAGTATCTATGTAATCCTTCTTCAACATGAGTCTTTCTCTTTCAGTTTGGTCATTGAACATGAGTTCCCCATTTAGGAAAAACTTTTGTCTGAAACTCAGTTTTTAATCAGGGTTATAAATACGCAACTGTCCAATCTGCAATTATAATATAAATTATCATCTTTAGCTCCAACGTTGTGGTTGTCGCCCTCACCAGAGGTTGTGGAGACGCAGTCACTTGAAGCAACTAAATCGTCATGTGAAACCTCAGACCCTGCTTTCCAGGTGTCATGGCAGAGTGGGAAAGAACATGATTCTAACAGAAAGCCTGATTTTGAAATGGGAGACATGGAGAAGACCCTTGTTATTGAACCCGCTCATCCTTCAAACTCTGGAACGTACTATTGTGCAACAGCAGATGATGTTGCCCAATTAATAGAAAAACATCGAGGTGATTCTTTTAAGTATCTTTTTTTACTTCAGGTTTAACTAACTCTTTATGTAGCTTTTAGTCTGTGTTTATTACAATGCAACGCTAATATCTGTGACAGTAAATCTTTAAAGTCCGTTTTTCTAAAAACTAGTGCAATGTACACTGAAATTATCCCCACTGCTTGTCTGTAGTGCCATCTCCAACATATCGGCTTGGTCCTGATGTTGAGAAGACCAAGTCTGCTGAGGTGTACAGCCCAATTGTTCAGCAATTTGAGATTTCAGATCCCATTGCCAAAGCCTGTTGGTATAAAGATGGAACCCAGATCTACCCGAAAAGGGAAAGTGACTGTAAATCACTGAGCAGCAGCCGAGTCTTGCCCCTCCAGTCACATGACTCATCTGGTGATGGGAGATTTGGCTGTGAAACATCTGCTGATGCACAGTTAAATGTGGACATGAAAGGTGGTGTTCCACAACGTACTCGCACATTTAAGAATCAGTCATTCAGTTACGCAGGTGAAGCTATCACCCAGCTCATTGTTTTCTCTTTGGCTTTGTCCAAACAGCAGAGCAGTGTCACTATGGTGATGAGATTGATGAGATAGCTGATGCGTCTGCCCAATACACTGTGGATGTCAAAGGTGATTTGATATATTTCAACATCAGTCATCCATGTTAACCCAGCACATACATGCCACTAACAATAGTGGTGTAATTCACTGTTAGCTCAATCTTTTGAGGCATCTGTCATTTATTTTCCTATGAAAATTGCTTTTTGTCATTTTGAATCCTGGTCTCATGTCATTTCCTGCAGTTTTTGGCTCATAAATGTGGTGTTCAGTAGCTGCCTCGCTACTCTTCATACTAACATATATGTTGTGTTTGTCAATTAATTCTTCATTTTAACATCCATCTTTGCTTGTAACAAGCTGCTTACAACTCTTTGAGTCCATCTTGTGTCTTATTCATCACCAGATCCTCTCATTCGCATTGCTGCCCTGAACCTCTCGCGTTGCAATGACAACGAACTCTTACCAAAGAGAAGAAAATTAGTGTACTTCATAGCACTTAAGGTAATAGTGTACAGAGATGGCATTACAGTTTTAGGATTCAGTTGAGGGAGGAAACATAGGAACTCAGTCTCAGACCAAACATGGTCGATCTTCTTGTTTGTCTTTGCAATGAAAAATCCCATAACTCCATGCTAACCCTCACTGATGTGAAATTCTGTTATAAGAAGAAGTATTGAGACCATCAACAACTGAAAACCTTTCTCTGTGTACATCACAATGCTTATAGCTACATCGCCAAGGCTCTCTTCTGACCAAGAGAAGAGAGCAGAGACAGAGAAGTCCAGTGAAGAGGCATATCCTGTTGACCTCGACTGCATGTCCTTAAAATGCAATTCTGGCATCTTCTGTGACAAGGGAGAAGATATGCAGACATATGAAGAACATTCCAGATGTATACTGGATTCTCAGTCAGCATATGAATGTTTGACTGACTGGATTACCACTATACGGCCGATGGAGCTCTCTAAGCAAACAATAAATGCTCAATCTCCAGTTTACGATGACTCTGTAAAGCCAACAGTAGTGCACTCTGACATAGAACATCACACCAAACAGCCCACAGAGCCACAAGGTGAGGAATTTATTTACTATACACAGCATGAAGCCACCCCATGTGAGGGGCTTGATTGTTCCCTGCAGACAGCTGTCCACACAGATGACTTTTGTAATTTTCAACCATCTGCAACTTTTGAATCAGAGGGATCCATTCTCAAGACTCTACCTGTCCAATCCGAAGAGCTACATGGCTCAATACAGATGCTGACTGTCCAATCAGAGTTCGGTAACCCCCTACAGACATTAACCACCCAGTCGGAGCACCTTACTAACCACTTACAGGTTTCAAGAGGCACATCACAGAAGTCCTGTGACACTTCAAAAAGTGCAGCTTTGCAGTCAGAGGAACCTTGTACATCGTCATGTGCTGCAATGGTTCAATCAGCGGAGCCCTGTAAAACCTCACCTACTGCAACTGTCCAATCAGCAGGGCCTTTTAAACTCTCCAATACTACAGTGATCCAGTCAGCTGAGCCCTCTAATACTGCACAAATCCAATCAGAGGAGCCTTTTAAATCCTTAAAGACTGCAACTGTCCATTCAGAGGAGCTCTGCAGCAGCACACAGATGCCAGTTGTCCTGTCAGAGAAGTCTCTGGAGTGCTTCCAAACTCCAATTGTACATTCAGAGGTGCCCTGTTACTCCCTCTGGACTGCAAATGACCAACCACAGGAGATAAACAGACCTATAAAGACATCAAGTGTTCAGTCAGAGAAGCTTGGTGACTTAGTTTACACTGCATCCCTTCAAATATGGGACTTGTACAATGGACAAACTGTCCAACAAGGGGATCATTACAACTTGCAGCAGCGTGCATTAGCAGTTCCTAGCCATCCAGAGGTGCTGTATCAGCTCAATCAGACCACAACAGTCCAAGCAGAATGCCAACATGCCGCTGAGGCCACAGAAGACCAAGTAGACAGCACAGTAACCTCTAGGCAAAGATCATCTATCCAGTTTGCAGATCCTCACTATATCAAGCAGGCGTCTACTGTCCAATCAGAAGAGCTCTATCTGTCCAGGACATGTGACAGTCACTGGAATGACAGTGTCACTGCAGATAAGGTGGCTGTTGAAGGTGATTTAAATGGTTAGCATTCTAAACAAAAAATGGTCCGGCACAATGCTGTCATTGTGCAAAATGAAACGATTGCTTTTTACAATCCATGACATTTTGAAAATTTCTACATCAACTTACTTGATTTTGTTCATACTAAAACTACTTAGTCAATGTACAACCTTGAACTTGGGTGGTCTGTGGGGAACATTAAAGAAAGGAAAAAGAGTAAATACATTAGCTTCAAATCCTAACTTGAATGTCCAGTTATCCCAAGTCTAACCCAATGTACCTCTTGTTAGATTACTAATAATACAAAGATGTATCTTTTATTGAGACTATTTTAACTCTTAAAAATTATTGGCATGACTAATCGTGATTTGCCTTTCTGCTCTTCTTTTGCTTGTTAGCATTATTTTTGTCGTAGTCATAGTGATGGAATTCTCTCTTAATGTCACCTCAAACATCCCCAGCTCTGCCTGTGAGGATTACAACGGTTTGTGAGGCTGAGAGGAACAAGTCTGTTGAAGTCGGTGAACCCATAGTGCTGCAGTGTGAGATATCAGATCCTAAAACTCAAGTTACTTGGTACAAGGATGGAATAAAACTGCAGGAAGCGCCTGGGCAAGACATGCTGGCAGAGGGCTCCATTAGAACGCTGGCTTTCCGGTCAGCAGTGCCGTCCCATTCAGGGATTTACAGCTGCAAGACAACAGACGATGCAGTGCAGTTTCATGTGGACGTTAAAGGTGACAGATGCTGTTTTTATGTTCTGTTTGGCAATTCTGTTTTACTTAGTGTACAGTGTATCAGACATACACATAATATACAGGACACATCTCTATTCAGAAAAAAAAATCCTCTCATTAGAGTTTTTGTCCAAAACCTTTAGAAGATTATACATAAGTAGGATGTATCGGTGCTGTCATTTTAACTATTTCCCCACAGAAACAACAGCAGAATGTGAGTTTGCCAGTTTCTTAAAGCCCGAAACACACCGGTGCCGCAGTGGCGCAGCTCGTTATGTGACGCGCCTCAAGTGCTGCCCCGGCACACACTGGCAGCAGCACATAAACCGAGAAGGGTCTGTCTGCAGGCTTGCGTCAACCCGGAATTTTATTTCCCACTCCAGTCGGCTAGGTGATGGCACGCCGCAGTGCAGTGCATCCAGGCACGTCTAGCCGCTGCCGGTGTGGGTTTGTACATAGAAAATAACAGGGGCGGATGTTTTGACACGTGGCGGACGGTGCCGGTGTGTTTTAGACTTAAATGTTTTTTTCTTAAATGTTGTGCCTCCAGGTTTTTAACATTCTACTGGAAAGACAGGAAACTCTGAATCATGCCTTTAGCATATTATCATTGCCAAAATGTGCAAAGTAAATAAATAAATAAAAATGATGCCTTTATATTAATTAATTCAGTAAATTTAATCAAATACCAATTGTGAGTGCAGTCATACCTAAATTGATCTTCAGTAAAAAAAAAAAAAAAAAAAATCCCCATAAAAGCTTTTAGTGTCAGTTTTTTTCCTGTAACTTTTACTCTTGGTTTTCAGTGTGTGTTAACTGTATAGAATATACTTTAAAAATGTACATATAGTTGAATATGCTGCAGAGGGCTTGAGATTCACGATTGTGCTTTGCTTTATTTGGTTGATAGATGTGTTTTATTGACCGATTGCATTTTACATTTAATTCTGTAGCTCCACTTCTGAAGTTTTCAGCCTTATCTGAGGATGACCAGAGAAAGACGGTCATGGCAGGCTCTCCCATTGCTCTACAATGTGAGCTGTCAGACTCCACTGGACAAGTCAGTTGGTACAAGGATGGAACAAAGCTCCTACCTCAAAATGGAGTAGACCTCCAGTCAGAAGGAAATTTGAGGAGTCTAGTTGTCCCATCAGCAGAGAGAGCTCACACTGGCATATACCGTTGTGAGTCAAAGGATGATGACATCCAGTTCGATGTGGAAGTTAAAGGTGATGCTCAGGAACTCTGTAGTGCTTTCACTGTCTTGCACGGCCAGCCAGGCCGTTCTCATGTCCAGGTTGTCAAGAACAGGAGTTCAGTCGTGTTCCTCTGAGATTTTTCTCTGCATAAGATGCACCAGGCTTTCAAGCAACACCAATGTAAAGCCATTCAGGGAAATATTGGAGGCTCAGGGCGAGGAGTATAAAAAGCAAAGATTACGGAGGAGGTCAGGATTCATATGTCTTTGCAGCCAGAAGTCAAGGTTGAATTATTTACTTAACTTACATCACATATGTAACATACTTGTCACATGTCACATAGGTAAACTCATTTAACCAAACCATGAACGCTTAACCTAAACTGTGATCATTTCACAAAGTTGACCACGTGTTAGAAAGGCTGTCAGGCAAAGACTCTCTGGGAGGAATCTCACACAAACGCTCAAGGATACCTTCTGTGCTTCAGCTGTCTTTCAACTAACTGCAGAGTAAACCCATCCGTGACAATATTCGACGCTCAGAGCAAACAGCAAACATACAAAGAGGCTAAAGTTACCTTGTTCGTCTGTATGAGAGGCAAAGGGACATGACAAAATGTCTCCAGTATTTGACGACCTGGGAATGAGAACGGGTGGGGTCAACTAACAGCAGGTGATTTAGTGAGGTTTTTTTTATAATCACCTAACAGAAAATGCTTAATATTTACTCCTAACTTTTCAAATAATCCGAAGCAATGGTTTCCTCTGCAGTGACTCCTGCAGTTTCACTGATACAAGTTCATAAATAAGGGCAAAATTTAAGTTCAGTTTGTTTTGTTGCTTTGCTATCTATAAATGTTTAAAGAAAAACATAATCTCTTTCACACCTAATTATGATACAGAATTTTTTTTTTCTTTTGCAAAATTAAAATGAAATAATATATGACATCTTGTGTCATGCAGCTTCTCACTATGCATGTCCAATATCTTAAGAAAGCGTACACTTCATGTGTCTTGTTCTTTTAAAGCACTAACTGAATTTGGCTCCTTTACCACAATTTGTCACTTTCTTGTCTGTCTTATCTGTGTTTTGTGCATCTGATTTATGTGTCATTGTAACTTTGAAATTTCAGGAATTTATTCCTGCTCTTTAAATCCTTGAGACTGTTTTGTTTCATTTTTTGTTTTTGTTAAGTCAGTTGTGTTTTCTCTTCTTGTGTGCTGTTATGTTATTTTGTCTTTAAGTCCTTTGCGATTCAATATATGATTGGAGAGATATTTAATTACTTGAAGAGTTTATACCCCTAAAGTTCATTGAGACACTCTTTTTGCAATATCTTAAACTTATAGCACTACCTGTGAGGTTCTCAGAGCTTCAAGGGACTGACAGGAACAAGTCCGTCCAAGAAGGATCTTCCATTGTCCTCAGCTGTGAACTCTCTCATGATCCTTCTGCTCAAGTCAACTGGTACAAGGACGGGATGAAACTCCTGCCACAAAACAACATGGAAATACTGTCAGAAGGTCTGACCAGGACACTATGTATCCAATCAGCTGAAAACATACATGGTGGCACCTACGAATGCTCGACATCAGATGACACCATCACATTTAAAGTGGACGTAAAAGGTGATTTATATCTATGCCTCCAATCTTCTTATCAAACATTCTACATCTTTCTTTTAGTGTGAGCGATGACAAAATTTACTGTGTTTTGCACGTTCATGGGAACATGGTATGGCTGGGCAGTGTGTTCTGCCCACTGCTGGGGATTTCATCTCTTATCAGCCTTTGTTATTCTCCTCTTTTAGGCCAATCACCAAAGATCATGCCAATTTCACTGTCAGAAAAATGCAAGATAATTGGAGCTGGCTGTCCAATAATTCTCCAGTGTGAGGTCTCAGACCCTGTTGCCCAGGTTTCCTGGTTTAAAGATGAGGTGGAGCTTTTTAGCAAAACTGGCCTCGATATGAGAAGAGACGGCAGCCTGAGAAAACTGATAATTCATTCTGCTAAAGTCTCTGACTCTGGCCTCTACAGCTGTAGCCTCACTGATGACGTTGTGACATTTCATGTGGATGTCGAAGGTGATTTTCTTGATTTAACCTTAACTAAAAAAGCTTCCTGGTGTGAGATGAAAATTATTATAATTATCATCGTTATTACTATTATTACATTTTATTTAACGCCACCTTCAATGGAATTTAGTGTAAGGTAACATCATATTAAAACAGTGATAATACGAACAATAATTTAAACTCAACAGACAAAACTGATAAAGAAGATGCAGTTAAGTCATTAAGCTAGATTGAAAAGATTTGTTTTAAGTAGGGCCCAACTGATGACTGATTTCCATTATATCAGACATTTTTTCCAGCCTTAAAAAAAAAATTAAAAAAATTAAAAATTAACAATGGCACATATCACACATTGGCCAATATCCGCCAATATGGGTCCAGGTCTTAAGAGCAGTTTTGAGTTCTGTAATGGAGTCTAGTCTGTGGATGGGTTTGGAGCAGCATTAGAGAGGACCTGGCACTCATTACACCGAGGAATTCAACATTTCCCCGTTTACCCTTGGCTCTGCACTGTGCACTTTTTAGTTTGATGTTCACAACATTACTTGTTAAATGATTTTCTGTCAGCTTAACAGCAGTCCTCTGCAAATCTTTTAATACCTTCAGCTACTTCCGTGAGGTTCTCAGCACTCCCAGAAGTCGCCAGAAACACATTTGTAGAGGCAGGCTGCCCAATTAAGCTGCAGTGTGAGGTCTCAGAGCCAGCTGCCCAGGTCTATTGGCACAAGGATGGAGAGCAGCTTCCTGAAAAGAGTGAATATGAAATCCAGACAAAAGAGAGACTGAGAGCACTGGTTATTCAATCAGCCGAAGTCAGACACTCTGGGGTGTACAGCTGTGGGGCTGCAGATGACCACATAGAATTCAAGGTGGATGTTGCAGGTGATCTAAGTACTTCAAGCTTTGTCAGAATCACTAACTTCTTTTACTTTTGCTTGGCCACTAGACCAAAATAGGCTTCAAAGTTTTATTTAATGATGTTTTCAGATAATGTGTACTAAAAACTGCGTAGTTTTTTGCATTTTAGTTTATGTGTAGACCCTGTAGAATATGCAATGTTTTTACAGCCCACATTAATTTGATCATGTAAAGCACAGAAAGAATCAGACATAATTTATTCTTGATATTTTTTATGTACGTCACAGCAGTGAAATGCAGGTCAGTGGCATTCTTGCCATAAAAAGTATTACTTGAAGACTGAAGTGGCAAATGGTTGAGTGATATTAAAAGCTTTGTAGTAGCTTAATACTGCACTGACAACTGCACAGTGTATCAAACTACTGTATGAAATGTGGAACATTGATCTTTTACTAACAAAGAACACCACATTATCACCAGACTCTGCATTCCCCCTCAGCTCGACAAGGAGTTCAGTATTTTTAAAGCACATTGCTTTGGTTTAACAGCTGCTGGCTGTTTGGTTCTCTGTTTGGTCTCTTTATTCTCATCAGCACCGTTCCAGATGCAGAAGGTTGCTGTTTTTAGCCAAAACCTCCAACAGACTATACACTACCTTCCCAGTAACAAACAATAGACTGGTCTCAATCCACGTATACACACAGACTTGATTATATAAAACTATATTTACATGGTCTTTCCATCTGGAGCAAGATAGTAGATATTACATCCTTTAGTATGTAAATCCAAGTATCTTACATAGTGTAGCATAGCAAATTTGAACACTATCTGGTTATTGTTCAATGAATTGAAGTTCCTATAGCATGGGTTTGATTCTCAGCTGTTCCAGAAGCTGAAAGGAGGAAGTGTGTTGAAGCAGGCAGCCCTATCAAACTGCAGTGCGAGATCTCAGACCCCACAAACCAAACCTGCTGGTATGAGGATGGGGTTAATCTGTTGCCAGAATCGGGAATAAGCATCGATTCAGAGGGCAATAAGAGGACACTCGCTATGAAGCCAGCCACATCTTCATGCTCCGGAGTGTACAGTTGTAAAACTGATGATGATTCAGATTTCAACGATTTCTGTGTGGAGGTGACAGGTGATATGCTGAGCTTTTTCTTGGCAAGATGTCATTGTAGAGTTGTCTACACCTTTATGACCTCTAATATCTAAGAAAGGAGCAAGCCCTGATCATCATCATGTCCATCATAGCTGATATCCTTCCTGATGTCTTAATTTCATTAAACATTTAGTTGCTTTTTAAATTCTTCATCTTAAGGCTAGTGTCTAACATGTATTTTGTTGAATTGTCTTTTTTTTTTCAAAAAAAAAAGGTAAAAGCATTACATTAGTGCACTGCTTCAATTCCTTTTTCCACCATGCCTTAAAAAGTAGATTAACACTCATCATTAAAATGTCTGTTGCATCAGATGAGCATGTCTGAGTTGTAACCTTGGTGCTACTGCATGCATGGTCCTAAACAATGAAGGTTACTTTTTAACAACAACTTACTTTTTTTGTGTCCTGTTTTCTGTAGCACCATCAGTAATGTTTGCTGACATCCCAGAGGAGGACCTTTTCAAGAGTGTAGTGGAACAAGAACAGCTTGTTCTGTCATGTGAAGTGTCAAGGGCTGATGGTGTTGTCCAGTGGTACAAAGATGGAACTGAAATCCAACCAAGAGAAAGTATTGCAATGCAAGCAGAGGACACCAAAAGGAATCTCACAATACATTCAGCCCAGCTGTCAGACACAGGCATATACACATGTCGTGCAGGAGACAACGTCATAATGTTCAAGGTTACCATACGAGGTAATAAAGTAACTTATGAAACTCTTCTAAAAATACATTACTAAAATCCATCCATCCATCCATAGTCAACCGTTTCTCTGTGGTTGGGTCACTGAGGCAGCAGTTTTTAGCAGAGGCACCCAGACTTTCCTTTCCCTGGCCACATCAGCCAGCACCGACTGGGGGATCCAGAGGCGTTCCCAGGGAGTGCAGAGATATAATCTCCCCACCTGGACCTTGGTCTGCCCTGGAGCCTCTACCCAGCTGGACGTGTCTAGAACACCTCCCTAAGGAGGTACCTGGAAGCATCCTTACCAGATGCCTGAACTACCTCAGCTGGCTCCTTTCAACACGAAGGAGCAACAGCTCTACTCCAAGTCCCTCATGGATGACTGAACTTCTCACCTTATCCTTAATGGAGAGGCCATCCACCCTCCAGAGGAAATGCATTTCAGCCGCTTGTATTCAGGATCTCATTCTTATGGTCATGACCCTTTCTTCATTACCATAGGTGAGGGAAGGAACAAAGACTGACTGGTAGATTGAGAGCTTTGGCTTCTGGTCCAGCTCTTTTTTTATCACAATGGTGTGGTAAAGTGAGTGCAAAACCGCTTCTGCTGTTCTGATTCTCTGACCAATCTCCCGCTCCAAAGTCCCCTCATTCATGAACAAGAACCCAAGATACTTGAACTTCTTCACTTTAGGTAAGGACTGATTCCCTACTTGGGGCAGAAAGTCCTCCAGGTTCCGGCTAAAAACCAAAGCCTCAGTTTAAGAGGTTGGTTGTTTCATGACCAGGACGGAATCCACATTGTTCCTCTTCAGTCCGAGGTTTGACTCTTCTTTCCAGCACGTTAGAGTAAACTTTCCCAGGGAGGCTGAGTAATGTGATGTCTCTGTAGAGGTGGGATTGGGCTGAGATTCTCAGCCCGATACCCTTCCGAACCGTGTTGGTTCTGACCAAACCGGACCGACGACCAACCGTCATTTCCAAAACTCTGACCAACCCAACCGTCAGCCTGACTTATATAAGCAGAAGTGCAACATACAGCAACAGATAATACTGCCATGCTTGCCATAAACTCAAAAAACGAGTCATTTCTGATATGAAAATAAGCTTCCTAAACATTTGATTCCTCACACACACAGCCCCACACAAGCTCATAGGTACCAGGTACAGGTATGAGTAACCTTGTCCTTGAGCATTCTTATCCTCGAACATGGTGTTTGTTATGGACAGTACATGACTAGCACGGAAGTCCAACAATGAAATACCACTCAGGTTCAAATAAGGGGGGCTATTTCTCCCAGTCATGCCTCTCCAAGTGTCTCCATCATTGCCCACGTGTGCATTGAAGTCTCCCAGCATGAAAATTTAGCCCCCCACAGGAGCCCCATCCAAAACTCCATTTAGGGTCTCCAAGAGGGCCCAATACTCTGAACTGCTGTTCCGTGCATTGGCACAAACAATAGTCAGAGACAAAGCCAGCCTCTACCACCTGGGTCCGGTCTGCTGATGCCCTCTGCCTTCACTGCCACCTTCTTTGGCAGTACACCCAACCCCAGCTGTTCTTCCTGTAGGTGGTAAGATGGAGAAGTGGCCACGTAGCTTCTTTGGGCTGTGCCCGGCCAGTTTCCGTGGCAAACGTGGTCACCAGGCGCTCAATGGGCTCTCCTTCTGGGCCTTGCCCCTAGATGAGGGCCCCCGGGCTTCCTCTGGGCAGAGTCACTCTACTTCTACCCTAATTCTTCATGGGGTCTTCTGGAACTATTCTTAGTATGGCCCCTCGCCTGAGGCCAATCGGCCTTGGAAGACCCTACCGGGAGCACAAGACTCCAGACAACACAGACCCCAATTTCATTGGGGCATGCAAACCTCTCCACTACAATAAGGTGATAGTTCCTGAGGAAAGGACATTACTAAAATATGCTCAAAAATTTACTTAAATGCACATACTTTTATTCCATACAGAGACAATGTTTAACTTTTGTAAGTTCTTCCTTCAAAGAGCCTCCGGTGATGATAATCTACCCTAAGGAGGATGTCCATCTTGAACGCTACGTCCCAGAGGAAATTATTCTGAGCTGTGAATTGTCTCGTCCCAACGGTATTGTCAGCTGGTACAAAGATGGACAAAAGTTGCAGGAGAGTGAGAACATCAAGCTTAAGATTGAAGGTCCCTACCGAAGACTGAAGATTTGTTCCAGCAGAGTCGAAGATTCTGGAGAATATGTCTGTGATACAGCCGATGATTCAATATTCTTTCACCTATGTATTACAGGTAAAATTCTTGACATTACATATGCAGTACATTTTTTCAGTATTGTGACAGATATAGCAGCTCCACTAATAATAACATAAGAAAGGTGGGAGGAGGGGGTTTCAGGCACTGTATACTGATCTGAGAAGCACTTCTTCTAAAGCATTGGAACATCTTTAACAGTCCTTTGAATGCTACATGCATCAGCAGACACCAGAAAACAGTGCAGAATTCTTGCAGAATTCATCAAACCAGTTTCAATGATAATGTCCCTTTCCAGAACCACCAGTGCGGATTGTTTCCCCAAGTCAGTCCCAAATGGAACTGTGCCAGCAGACCTCAGAGAGGATGGTACTGAGCTGCGAGATCTCACGGCCTAATGCAGTTGTGCGATGGTATCGAGATGGACTGGAAGTGGAGGAGAATGATAACCTTATCCTAGAGGTGGATGGTGTCTATAGACGACTTATTATACCTGAAACCACCGTCAAAGATTCTGCTGAATACGTCTGTGATACTGCGGATGACTCCATGACATTCTTTGTGAACATAGCAGGTAAAGCAAACTGAAGAATGAAAAAAAAGTGCTCTAAATCTCCTGTCTTCTCAATTTTTAGCAATTTCTAACACAAACTTTTCTAAACACACAGAGCCCCCTGTGCGCTTTGTACGGCCAAGGAAGATGGCAAGCAGAGTGGAGAAAGTGGCTGGGGAGACTCTGGTTCTTGACTGTGAGGTTTCAAGATCAAATGCAGAAGTCACTTGGAAAAAGAACGGGGAAGAAGTGGAAGACTCCAGGAATATTACCATCCTGGAGGATGGTGTCACACGTCAGTTAACTGTTCACTCCCTAACGGTGGAAGATGCAGGGCAATATGTCTGCGATGCAAAGGATGATGTGATGGATTTCCACGTAAAAGTGCAAGGTAGGGTCTTTGGTGCTCTGTACAATGCAGTTAGGCATTCTGCCCAAAGATGCAATCCTAAGTTTTTCTGTGCCCATACAGATTGTTTTTATTTCCTTTCCTTGTTCTGTTTTTCAGAGTTGCCTGTTAAAATTCTTGGTAAAACTGATGCAAAAACAGAGAAGCAGTTCTTATTATCAGATGACATTATTCTGGTGTGTGAACTATCAAGAGCCAATGCCACAGTCAGTTGGCATAAAGATAATCAGTTAATAGATGACTCTGATCGTTACTGTATTGAGGAGCAAGGCGTTTTTCGATCACTGGTTGTCCTAAATGCTGGACTTGAAGATTCAGGAGAGTACACCTGTGATGCAGCAGATGATAAGATGGTCTTTTATATTACTGTCAGAGGTAATCACATTGTCAGTGCAATGTTATTGGCCTTTCCTTTACCAGGGGGAAAATAATTGTGTATCTTTTATGTTCAGAACCTCCAGTACAGATCATTGGAAACTCAGGTCACCCAGAGCATCATATCCTGGTAGCAGGAGATGACCTTATTTTGGAGTGTGAGTTGTCTCGGCCGAACGCCACTGTTCAGTGGTTATGGAACAGCGAGACACTAAAACCAAATACCCGTATACAAATTGACAGCTACGATGTTGTGAGGAAGCTGGTTATCTCTGGACTTCAGCCCTCAGACTCTGGAAGATACGTTTGTGATGCCATTGATGACAAATTAATCACAATTGTTGAGGTCCAAGGTAAGATTGCAATTTGAAACATTTTTTAGGTTCAGTTTCCCGTAGTTTATCTTTGATCACCTTATTACTTTATGTTGGTATGGACAATGAATTACGAGCAAATTCTCTGTAAATCTCATTTTA
>JAPZDX010000005.1:22386126-22401615 GCA_029783625.1 Naso annulatus | reverse complement strand
ACACAGCAGGATTTACAGGAACACATTCCACGTCATCACAGACTCAACTTTCGACGCAAAGAGGAACAGACAACATGTAGCATCTACAGAATGTTCCTGTCAAGTTTGGTGGCTTTTGAATGAAGATTTTTGGAGACTGAGATGTTGATTGATGATGCATATTTTGAAAAATGCAGAGTGACGGACTTTTCAATAGACCACAGGCTGCAGCGTGGCAAAGTTTTGTCCCTGCCCAGAGGACATGCTGAGACAATCTGAGCTCTGTAGGACGTACGGGTGATTTTTAAGGATTTTTTGAATTTGGAGCGTGACACGTATGGAAATTTGGATTTTCTGTAATAAGCCCATCAGTCATCATTTAATCAATCATTACAAAATTTTATGCATAGACTGAGTGAGGACTTAAGATTGTGTAAACCCAATTTCATTCAAATTGATGCGACCGTTTATGAGATATAAACTTCTCACTTTTTTGGCGCCCCATACAGGTAAAATGCAATTTATTTTATCAGATACGTTCAAAAACCACTGCTTGACATTTGTCGAAAGTTTTGCGTTGATTTGATGAAAAATGAATTTTTTACGGCCAATTCACTGTTAAAGTACATTTTAGCAGAAGTTCATTGGCGACTAAGTCGCTCGTACTCGCTTCGATCCAATTTCTTTATTAAGATTCTCGTTCACATCGGTCTGAAGATTATTCCCAACAAGGTTTTGTGGAATTTTACCAAAATCTCTAGGACAAGTTGTGAATTAACAGATTTGGCTAAAATTCAAAATGGCGGAAATCTTTCCACGTGCAAAGGGGCGTGGCTTATATTGATAGATTCGTCTGGATCAGGAAAAAAAGAACTTTGTTGCTGACACTTACGATTAATGAGTTATATTGCTCAAAACGTAAATGTGCTAACATAGCGCCACCATCTGGTCAAATTGGTTTGGTTTTTGTTGCAAGTGGCGGGTACAATTTGCAACCAGCCTGCCAAGTTTTGTGTTTTTAGGCCTAACGGTTTTTGCTTCCCAGGCGAAGAAGAAGAAGAAGAAGAAGAAAAGAAGAATGAGAACAAAAGCAATAGGGTTCCCGCAGCTTCACTTCTTAGACCTTAAATAAAATGCCTCTTTAGGATCCACAGGTTACATTAAACAGTGAGGCTAAAAACATGGTGTCAGTGACGTTTTTCAAAAAAACTTGGCATGTCCAGGCTTCAGGACACTGTGATCACTTCAGACAAGCCGTATGGAGGTGTTTCATGGTTTTATTACTTATTTTCTTGTGTGTGAAAATTGGTCAACATGCACATTAAAGAAAAAGTGCACTTTTTGGAAATGTAGCCGATTCATTCATAGATGTAAGAACCTTGATGCCTTTCTCTTCTCTGTGTGTTCAGTAGGTCTCTAGATACTCGCCCTACACGAGCAGGTTTGCATGTTCACTGGAAGTGACAGGGAGACGCCTTTCCTGCCGTCTAAAGCCTCTAAAACACGTCCACAAATCTCCAACATGCTCCGTCAACATGTTGTGACCGCGCACACTCACCACGCTGTAGAGACATCATCACTGTGGGTGAAAATACAGAGGAAATAGTTGTCAGGATGTAGTGACACAGCACCACGGACACAACGCCGTTATGCTCCGAAAATGACAAAAATCATATTATTTCATACAAGCAAAGATAAAAATAGGGACAAAGAAACACAGAAAACTGATTTAAATGTATTTGTATTCCGCCCACAGTGATTATGTCTCCACAGTGTGGTGAGTGTGCACGGTCACAACATGTGGACGGAGCATGTTGGAGATTTGTGGACGTGTTTTAGAGGCTTTAGACGGCGGGAGAGGCGTCTCCCTGTCACTTCCACTGAATGTGTAAAACTGCTCACACAGTATCTAACAACCTACTGAACACACTTCTATGACATAATATTCACCTTACTACTGGAATAAAGTGCAGTGTAAATGAAAGTTAGGGACATGAATTTATCTAAGGACCAACTGTGGAGCTAGTTGCCAACTTTGTCTCTCAGCCTTTTGGTCCAGAGCAGGAACAGCAGTTTAGAGTGGGTTCATCAGGATCCTCAGTAAATCCGGCTCTGTGCAATGCTGTGCTGATGAGAGCAGTGAGACTAAATCCAAACTATAAAGTTGCATGCTGTAAAATCAAATAAGATACTAAAAAGACATGTAGAGCTGAGGGAATCTGCAGATTTGGATGATCTTTTTTGTATTACATGGAGTAACTCGATCAGTTGTTAATATAAAGGACTGATTAAGGTAGCTTGAGAACAACAGAACTCTTACACATATAATCCAGTGTTCCAATAGGAGGGCTGAATTGCTTGAGGAAGAGCGGGTTGTAAGTCTGAGCACTGCCAAAGTCAATGATCTTGATGACGTTCATGTAGGTGACAATGATGTTCTCTGGCTTGATGTCCAGATGGAGGATGCGCCGAGTGTGGAGGTAGTCCAGACCCTGGAGGATCTGCACAATGTAGGTCACCACGTCATCCTCTGAGTAACGGAACCTGAAACACGCCGGATGCACAATGCTGTCAGATGATTCCAGCAAGAACAATGTAAGGCCATTGCCAACTGATGCATTCGGCTGATTCCACACCAGATAAACAACACACTCCACAAGTGCACTGTTTGGCTTCACCTGTCTATGAGGCTGAAGAGCAGCTCCTTCCCACTGCAGTACTCAGAGATAAGCACCAGGTAGCGCGGTGTGACATAAGCTTCATGCAGAGCCATGATCCTGTCATGATGGAGGGACTTGAGGATGTCGTACTCCTGCAGCACCTCCTGCTTGCTGTTTGCCTCGTATGGAACAATCTTAGCCATGAAGAGGTTGCCGGTGGCGTTTTCCCGGCACTCGCGGATCACACCAAACCGCCCCCTGGTTGTGATACAGAATAAGTTGATGGATCCCTCTCCAAACACTGTATGTCCACTAAGCAAAGAGAGTTTAATCCTTCAGACAAACAAATATTTGTTTTACAGGACAAAAGTGGATTCAAACTTCAGCATACACTACCCTCAGTCTGCATGGGAGAGCTTAAGAAAGAGCTGACATTTAAGTTAGCTTTGCATAAATTGGTCTTTAGATTTAAATAAGGTTCCATCAGTAATCATCACCTTGCTTTCTCATCCATGAAGGTGTAAGGCTTCTGTGGAACTCCCTGGCGTAGAGATCCTTCTCCAGGTTTCCCCAGTGGCGTCCTGCGTCCCGAGGGTGTGACCCGCCCCGAAGGTGTGACCCGTCCAGATGGAGTACTCCAGCTGTCTCCTCCCTGCAGCACAGGTGTCAGGCTTTGCACCACTACCACAGGCGGTGAGAGGGCCACAGGAGTGATGGAAGGGGTGGCGGTGGTTGTCAGGGTGGAACTAGCTTGAGAGGGTGGAGTGACACGAGTGGTCGCAGCTGGCTTGTACATGGGAACAGATGAAATAGGTCTGCCAATGACAGGTGCAGGTGGAGGTACAGGAGAAGGAGGTTTGTTGGTTATGGAGGGGACTATGTTTACAGGACTCTGAGGTTTGGGTGGGACAGTGGGTGGAGGTGCCAGTTTGGTTTGGGGTTTGCTCATACTGATGCTAAGTGTGGTCTTGGCTTTGGCCGGCGTCACTTGGACAGCTGTGCTGGTCTGAACAGAGGCTTGTTCGGAGGAAGTTGCACTAACGGGTGGAATAACGGCTAGACGGCTAGCATCAACCTGCACAGTGGGTTTGATGGTTACCGGAGATGTAGATTTAGCCACAGATGGAGCAGGAGCTGAAATTGAGGGAGGGACGGGTGTTACTGTGGTGGATTTACTAGGAGCTGGTTTACTGAGAGGCACTTTTACGGAGGACATCATCACCACAGGGGGAGGAGGAGTAGATGCAGGGACAGTTTTGACCACCACAGGAGCACTGGATTTAGCTGGTTCTAATGGAAGAAAAGGAGAGAGAGGGCACATCTGATGGACTCGATTTGATATATGAAAAGGACAACAGATGCCTGATCGATGCCTTCATCTACAAGCAGGGCATTTCCTTTTTTGACACTCAACTGTGCAGAAAGGTTAAATTATTTGTCATATGCATCATACCAGAAAAGATAAAACATTGCCATATGTAACACATATACAATAATACAATATATAACATATACATATATATAAAATAAAAAAATATATATATATTTGAGCGCTTTATATAAAAACACATTATTATTAAAGATTTTAGTTGACAAAACACCAACCTAAAACATCCAGGCTTACAACTTCTGAAAGGTTGCTGTAGGGACCTTGGCCAGCTTTATTGACACATGCCACCCTAAATCTGAGGGCGCCCCCTGCTGGCAAGTCAACCACATTGTAATAACAGTCTGCCACACCTGTAGCCACAATCAACCAGTTGGTCTCACCTGAGGAATGAAAAAAAGATCATTCATTGGAAAGTCTCATTTCTCATGTGTTAATGCATCCCATACATTATAGTCCAATGAATAAAAACTTATGACTTATCTGACTTCAAGGGAGAATAAAACATTAAACCAGCGGTATTCAACTGGATTGGGCAGGGGGACACAATTATAAAATGACTTGAAGTCAGGGGCCACATGACTCTGACAATAACAAAGAGCAAATATGCCATTTTTTGGGGGCCAAACCTCGTCAAAAAAAAAAAAAGATTGAGAGTATATAAGTCATTTGAAAAGCTAAATATGATATTCAGATAAAGAAATATATTTTTTAAATGCACTGTAGAAAGGTTATTTTGTGACCATGCATTGTACAAGCATAATGAAGTTGATGTTAACCTACTTTTAATAAAACACACCACAATAAAAATGCACCACATTCAAAATAAGATTTTGTTATTTGAATATTATATTAAGCATTGAGCACAAGCGTTTTCGATCCATAGCTAGTTTGCTGTTGTAAAATAGGCAACCAAATTATTAACCATAGGCTTCTTTGTTATAACAAATCAAGATTTGTGCGTTATAACATTAAAACACTGGGTAGAAAAACAGAATAATGTCAGGCCTAGACTGATATATAATGCCATATTTTGCAATACTCAGCATCATTTACTCAAAATTTAAAAGTACTGCTGAAAATACAACTTTCTGTGTACCACTCAGGTCATCTAATAATAGGCAGGCACATCTCATTATATTGGTAACTGAGCTGACAAACTTTTTGATTAATTTTGATGTGAAAATTTATTGAAGATTAAGTGCATAATTCTCATACGGGAGTCGGGAGCCAAAAGAAAGCTCCCCACAGGCCTGTGGGCCACCAGCTGAATATCCAGGCATTAAACTATTGTTAATAAATGCTGACCCTCCGCTCTCCTCTCCAGAGAGTATGTGCAAGGGGCCATGGTGTCTGAGGGCCTCCACAGTACCAAGGCTGTGTTATTGTACTTCTGAGGTATTTCAGGGGTCCCTGGACGGTTTGGCAGACCTGTAAACACAAATATATTGGAATCTTGTTATCTGTAGTGAAGCTCTTACCTGCCTTTCAATTATTCCAGGCTCTTAACTGTCCATCCAACAGCCTATAACAGCATTTATTACTGTTTTTATTTGGGTGTAGTATCATAATATAAACCGCATATTGTATAAAGGACTAACAACTTATAACTCTGTACTGACTGACATAAAAGTGTCATATTTCTCAGTTCTCACGAGCAAGAGATATTGTGCAAGAGCTGGACACAGAGGCCAGAGGGTTTGCTGCCACACATTCATAGACTCCTGCATCCTTTTTGGTGGTCTGCATGATCATCAGTAGCTGCCGCCCATCGGGGCAGGCGATCATGTTCATCCTAGCATCGATCTCCAGGGGCTTCTTATCTGAGGAAAAATACATTGCATAAAAATGGTCATGATGATGACGATGTAAGCTGTCATTATACTGCTATGCACCCAAGATTACTGCAGTTATGTAAATTACTGTAATTAGCAAGTTAAGTGATTCTGACTATCCATCTGTAAAACCATCAGTTAATACAGGCTGCTTTACATCATCATGACATCATTACCTTTCATCCAAGTGATGTGTGGGTGGGGGCTGCCTGCTGGCAGACAGCTGAGTGTGACTGGATCCCCCTCCAACAAGACATGATCTCTCAGCTTAATGTGGAAAACTGGAGGGAAATCTGAGAGCAAAGGACGTTAGACCATTTAACTCATGTCCAAACTGTATTTTGTTACATCAAATTAAAGTCATGATTTACTGTACTCAGTGATAGTTACTGGAGCCACGGTGTAACTTCTGGCCCAGGCGAAGCTATAAACTTCCCACTCACTGCCCCTCATAAAGAAATGAAGACAAATAAGATTCAAACCTATGCGAAAAAGTCCGCCTCTCTCCTGTCTCACTGCCCTCCACTAAGTTCTTCCGACCAAACCCACAAATTCAGGGAGCATCAGTAGGATCAGCTGCCTCTCAGTCTTCTAAAAGATGCTCCTTGAATGCTTTGCAGCCCCAGGTCAGGCCGCGGCAAGCTTCAGAGGCAGCTGTGAGAGGCCAGTGTACCACACAAGAAACACACAAACATTCGCAAAGCCCCTTAAAAGCTGTTACCACTGTTAGTCAAAATGCCTCCTGGTCAGTCATTGATCTGAACACCACATCTCAAACATAAGGAGCCCGAGGTTGTTTGCACGCCATTGTGGGCAAAGGATTTGTTGGAAATTTACCACAAGTTACAGAATTTTCTTAAGGATTTTCTGCCATTGAATCAGACTTTTACCCTTTTACTGGGCATGCACATGCATCTGCAATCGTACAACAGCCAACCGGAATGCCCTCTCTCTGAAATGACCTGTGAAAGGCCAACATCTCCTGACACGGGCTTCCAACCCATGAAAACAAAGCAAAGAAGAGGTGCAGAATACAGGGTTCTCTCAGACAACATAATTTAAACAAGCTGCTAGGTAATTATGGAATTTTTGCTCAGTGATACAGAGAAAATATTACAATGGCTTTCTTTTCTCTTTGCTACAACGACTCTCTCTAAGCTCAGCTTTTTTTTTATCCATCTAAAAATTGTATCTCCATAAATGTTTGCTTCAGCAGTAATTACTTAATCTTTAGCAAAGTAAAGTCACAATGTCTTCATACATACTCATACTGTGTGACCTACCAGAAGCCAGTTTGGAGTACTGGCGAACACGTAGGGAGCTATTATCCCTGGAAATTGCTGTTGGTATGTCAGGTTGTGATACTGTCTTGTCTCGCCTTCCTCTGGTCAAGCCCCATCGATCCCAGCGAGATCTGCGTTCAACCTCCACGCCTTTGCAAAAAAACCCAAACCAAACCAAAACAGCTCAATCATCGTGCATTTAGGAAAATGCAACTGACAGTATTCCAAAGTCAAACATGGAGTAAAACTTTCTGTAATATGTATAATTACTCCATACCCTTGAATGTGTCTGACTTGAGGCTGGACATGGAGTCCAGAGACTCTGATGAGGCACCATTGCTGGCCTGAGATGCCAGCTGGTTCTGAGGAACACTGGCAACTTTCGCAGCACGACTCTCTGATGTTGATCGACGAAGCATGGAAAGAATGGGCGTCCTTTTGGGTTCTTTGTCCTCTGATGCTCTCCTTTCCTCTGAGTAGCTGCGAATTCTTGTGGAGATGCCAGCCACTGTTGATTCAATCTTTCTACGCATTGCCAAGACCGGTGATTCATTAGGTTTCTTAAGCTCCTTTTCATCTTGTTCCCCTATTGCATCACCTCCACCATCCATGCGTGCCATCTCTGTTTCCTTCTTGTCCTGTGACCCTCTTCGGCCAAGAGTCCAAGAAAGCCTACGTCTTGAAGAAACGGAGTCCTCTTCTTTGCTCTGTTCCTCCTTACGCTCAGTTGATGGAGTTCTCTTCAGGCGCAGAGAAAGTCTTCTCATAAAGCCCTGGTCCTTTTGAGCTTCACGGAGGTCCTGAACTGACTTTGATTTCTCTTCAAGTCTCCTCTGTGCTAATTCCAACGGTGCACCTATTGGCCCTGGTCTGTATATCTCTTCACCTGACTCTGTAGAGTCTGGTAAAATCGCTTGTGGTTTGTCGTCATTCTTTGACCGTGACAGAAATTTAAGACTTCTTGAGAGAGAAGACTCACGTTTTTTGAAACGGGCCTCAAAGACCGCTTCAGAGCTAATGTCCTCGAGGTCAGCTCCTGCTGACAGCTCTTGCTGGGACAAGGAATGTGTCACAATTTTTGGTGGACTTGGTTCTTTAGTGATCATTTCAGGCGATGCTACCCTGGAGTATACAGCAGGGTGCTCGGTTGTTGACAAGATTGCTGGCTTTGGTGGACCAGGTACAGCAGAGGA
Source organism: Naso annulatus (assembly GCA_029783625.1). NCBI lineage: Eukaryota > Metazoa > Chordata > Actinopteri > Acanthuriformes > Acanthuridae > Naso > Naso annulatus. The sequence continues at coordinate 22,393,278 of JAPZDX010000005.1, read as the reverse complement.
TGTGCTGGCAGGTGATGATGTGGGTAAAAATGTTTCAGTTGACACCGAAGATGACGAGGTGGCAGGAACAACAACAGGGGTAGAAGGGCCCAAAGGTTGGTCATTGAGAGGCTGTAGCGAAGGGACCGTGATGGTCTGCATAATACTGGCATATGCTGATGTACTTCCATCAGAAAGAACAACTCGAGCGGGAAGTGAGGGTGGCACATAAGTTGGCACAACATTTTCTGGGAGATTGGAATATTCTTGCGCTTTACTCACCATAACTGAGCCTGTTGTTACGATCACGGCAGACGATTTAGCAGCCATATTTACATCTTCTATCTTTTTCTCAGAAACATTTTCTTTAGAATTTGTTTCAGCAACAATAGCAATATTTTCTTCTTCTTCTTGTATAATCTCTTTTCTTTCTTCTTGCTCTTTTTCTCCTTCTTCATCCATTTTCTCTTCTAATTTAGCACTATGGACCTCAAGAGGAGGTGTAGGAATTCTCTGGCCCAGAATCATTGGTTCTTCTGATATGCTCATATCCTTCTCTGAAAAACCACTTGTGCTTGATCTCTCATCAAAATTACTATCTGTGATCAACTCATCCATCTTTTCATTCACACTGTCATCAGGCTTTATTTCTTTCTCAATAAATGATTCCTCGCTTTCTGTCTTGGTTGGACTTTCCTGCACAACAGACTCTGGCGTGGGCGGTTTTGGTGAGGGGTCCCTCGGAGTCACTGGACGGGAGTCGAGCTTGATTTGCTCAGTGAGAGCTGACATAGATATAGCCTCCTTGAGCCTTCTCTCTTCTACCTGTGCCAAGGGAATCTCCAAGGGAGCTCCTGACCGGCGGTGTAAAGCTATGGGTTCTGAATCACCTTGACTGAAAGAAGCAGTTTTCCGCAAAACTTTGGGTTTGGGAACGTCGTCCCTCGCGGAATCACTGGATGCAGCTCTGGTTAGAGGAGGTGGGCCCAAACGAGCAGTACGAGAGTAGCGATCTGAGGATATGACACATTTTTCATCTCCCATTCCTAATGTTTCTAGCAGAGGTCCTCTCAGTCCACTCATCTTGTTGTCAACAGAGCCACCACGAAGCAGTCGCTGTCTCATCAGCTCCAGTTTTAGAGCGTAGTCTTCTTGACTCATCTTGGCAGTTCCTGGACTCGTGCTTCTTCGTGGTAGCTCCATAGAGACAGCTTTCTTGAGAACTCTCCTACCATCCTCTGGGTTTTCATCTCCAGCTCCTTCCTCAGGGGTTATGCGAAGCAGCAATGCACTGTCGGCTGAACCTCCACGTCTTAGCTCTCCTCGTCTTCGTCCACCCTCAGGTTTGTCTGACTCCATGCTTGAACCCCTTCGCAGGGGTTTTCTAGTTAGCTCTGACTTTTTTGGTAATTCAGTGGGAGATTCTTCATCAGAGGAACCTCTGTCATTGTCTTGTGATAACCTTTTCCGCAGGCAGCCTTTGCCTGACAATTCGAGACCTTCTTTATCAGTTTGTTTAGGATCACACTCCATTGCTTCCTGGGCTTGAACAGGAGACCCTGACCACTGGCTTGTTCCATTCTGTGTTCCTGTTTCCTGCTCATTGGTCTGGATATCATTCAGTGACATCCTTGATCCAGCAAATTCCATGTTAAGCGGCATTGGAATGAATGGCAGTTCATCAATATCTTCATCAGAATCTGAGGATGATGATGGCAGAGGTGAACCGTCTTTAAGGTTTCTCTGAACTGCAATGGAGATATGGCTCGAGGAATCGTTCAACAGCTCCGGTATGGACCTCATGACCATTTTTGATTTATAGCTTATTATTGAACGCTGGGAAAGAGGACATATGAACAGTTGAAGATTAAAATTTATTTATAGGCATTCTGAGTAATGTGCTTTACAGAAAACCAGAGTAGGAAATAAAACATCTCTCACCTGCCATTTTCTGCGAGATACAAACTTCTTCAGGGCCTCAGTACTTATGGCTTTCCCTTTGCTTAGTGTCTGTAAATTAGACATTAAATGTAATAAAAAAGAATTAGAAATGGGACATTGCTCCGTATCATCAAGTAAAAGTTAATGCACAAAGAGGTTGTGAGTGATTACTTACCTTGAACCAGTTGTGTCGCAAACATTCCTGAGTATCAGGTCTCCTAGAGAAATATTATGGCAGCAATCAGCCTTTTCAGTTTATGAACCCTGTTCCATTATCTTGCTAAGTAACTAAATTCATGGAATATAATCAAGGAATGTCCATCTGTAAGCAGCTCATGTTAAAACAAAATCATTACCCAATAATCAAGAGCCTCTTTGTTTTTACCTGATTGGTTGCAAAAGTCTCTTTTTTTTCACAGTTAAAACAAATGATAAAGAGAAAAAAGTTAAGGTGAAAATTGTGACCTTAATGACAATGAGACATATCCCAGAGTTTTCATACAGCTTTAAAAAATTAACAAATTATATAAAAAAATTAAAGAATAATCTATAAAAGACCATGTGGGATATAATTATCAAGTAAAATTATAAAAAATACTCAATGTAAACATGTAAGTATTACATGAAATTCTAAAAATGTTGAATTAAACCTGAGAAAAGTGAATCAAAGTTTTATTGAATGAGCAACAAACAGTCTCATCTCATCATTGTTGATGTAAACTTGGCTTCTATTTGTGTCTTTTTGTAAAAATCAGAGTTGTTATCCATCTGTCATACCAAGATTGTTGAAATCTGATTTCTTCACCAGCTCATTCTGATACTAACAAGATCTGTTCTGTGTGCTGTCAGACTTTAAGACTGACCTCAGTCATTTCCACCATTTATTATTCAGTGTACTTTTAAGTCATTTCCTGAATGGCTTTTTGGAATTTGGAAACAGACATTTCTGCATGGATATTATGCAGTAGTCTTACATATCTTGAAAAACAGAGTTCCAGTGGTGTTACTTACAGCCTGTCGGCTACCAGCAGCTTTATGATGAACCCTTTGGCCTCTCGACAAAGCTCAGCAAACATGCTCTCCTCGAAGGCCACGTTATAGTTCCTAATGTTCAGTACGGAGCTGCGGTCGTTCTCTCCAGCAAATGGTGAAACTCCTGTCAGACTGATAACCATAGTCACATAAGTAACAAGCCTGAGAGATGTTTCTTGGTTAAACCATCCTGATCACCTGAGTTCAACATTTCTGTTGCACTCTGCAATCAGTCTGAACAGGCTCCATGTCAGAGGTTTGAGCAAGCACCAAAAAATGTTTCCGTTCTTCTACTGACTGACTTCAGTAAGAGTTTGATTTATCAAGCGGCTCAAATGGCCATCAGGTTTGTTGATCTGATTGGTTGAAGTCAGTCCGCGATAGACGGTGACAGACAGATGGTTTCTCCAATCACCTACGAAATATTTTTACAAAGTGCCTGCCATTTTCCAAACGGTTTCCCAGATGGTCATGTGTAATGAACTACTGGTACTGAGAACAGCATTAGTTTTCAGCACCTTGAATAGACTTAACACTCACCACAGATATGCAATGACTCCAACTGACCTAGAAAAATAAAGAGAATTGGAAAAATCTGTTAAAACAAACACAAATCAAAAGGAAAACTGGAGAGTCAAAACAACTGTGATTTCAAGAGTTGCTCTACCAGATGTCTGATGCTTTTGACACCGGCGTCTGGTTGACAATTTCTGGTGCAACAAACTCTGGTGTGCCATATTTGCAGTACTGAGCCTCATCAGGTGTGATCACCAGTGCATTGCCAAAATCACAGATTCGGATCTGATCACTATGAGGGTCAGCCATGAGGATGTTATCAGGCTGAGGAAAAAATTACAAGATCATTATTTTTATCATGTTCTACAATCAGAATAAACTCTGTATGGTCATTTGCTTGATGTCAAAATGCAGACAGTTCCAGGTTTGTTTGTTTGTTTTTTTTAAATGAAAAGTTGTTTACGTGAGTATCTACCTTAATGTCCAGGTGTATGATGTTCACATGATGAAGGTAATCGAGTCCCTCAAGCAGTTGTCTTACACATGAACGCACCTGTTGGTTCCAAAACACAAACATATGAACACAGCTGGTAGCTACATTTCACAGTGTCCCTGAAGTGCCAATCACAATCACAAAATGAAAACACAACTGTGAAAAGTAAAACACAACAAATCACAAAACACAATTGCAAATAGAAAACACAACTGCAAAAGAAAAAATACAACCAATAAAACAAAAAAACATGTCCATGAAACGGAAAAAAACACAACAAAAACAAAAAACACAACCACAAAAGGGAAAAACACAACCGCAAAAACAAAAAACAATCACAAAAAGAAAAGACAACCACAAAAAAAAAACAAAACAACACATCTGTAAAATTTGTTTTTGTGGTTGATTTTTCTTTTGCAGTCGTGTTTTCTATTTGCTGTTGGGTGTTTGTTTTGCTGTCATGTTTTCTTATTTGCAATTGTGTTTTGTTGACGTGTTTTACTTTTAGTAGTTGTGTTTAATTTTATGATTGTGATTGGTACTTCAGGGCCGCTGTATACATTTGATCTTTACATTGAATTTGATTCTGAAATATCATCAAACACAAGACGTACATCAGACTCCATGACTGTAGATTTTCTTGTAAATCTGTCGAGCAGCTCCTCGTGGCATCTTGTAAATGAATGAAGGCTATTCTTTCTGAATCTCCAAAGTAAAAACTTGTCTTTACTAGATTCACATTATATGTACTTACACTTACTTAACTTTTAAAAGACAGAATTTTAATAAAAAGCCTTTCAGAACAACACAGTGTGTACGGTGATGGTAAAAAGCATAATTTTAATGTACTTTCTGAGGTTAACTGTGTGCTTTGCACCAGAGTATTCTGTAGTTTCACTGCACAAGGATACATTTCAGTGATGATGATGACTGCGTTTTTTTTCTCAAAGGCATCATGAAAGTAAAGAACTCTCTCGTGGTCCAGTTTGGAAAGCATGTTCATCTCTCTCAGAGCAGACGCCTTCTTCTTGGCCCGAGTGGAGATAAACTTTGCAGCATACTCCATTTTATCAACCTTCTGCGTCACACGTTTTACATAGGAAAAAGCTCCCCTGGAGGAAGAAAATCAGGAGGAAAACTCATTTTTAACCTCAGCTCAGAACTAATAAATGTGTTCAAAACAGCCAGATGGAGGCATTAAGTCATGAAGAAACAGCCTCTTTTTGAGCATTCAGTGCACACTGTTTTCATTGCAGACACTGATTCCTTTGCATTACATCACATCAAAGTATGAGATTTAAAAGTGGCCTTACCTTCCAATTTCCTTGTGGATGTCATAGTGGTCAGTCAGTCTGCGCATTTTCCTTAGAATAGTTGCCTCATCTTCCACTGGATCCTCTGTACTTTTAGCTACAGTAATGAGCAAGATTTAATTAGACAAAAGAAAATGTTCAACACATTCAGTGCACAAATAAATACAAACAAGACTGGATGGTCATCAAGTTTTTTCACCTCAAAGGATTTCTAGATTTTTTAAGGCTCCAGTAAATTGACCTCGTACCTTCATGAATGGTGAGTTCAGCCTTACAGGACACAGATCCTGCCAAGTTTCTGGCAGTGCAGGTGTAAACCCCAGAGTCTTCTGGACACGCATTGAGGACCACCAGCGAACATTCATTATCATCATACACAAACGTGTAATGACTGCTCTCCGACAGCAGGATATCGTTCTGAAAGCAAATACTGTGAGTTTGCGTAATCGGTTAAACAAAAATTTAGCTGTTTTAGTGAATTTCCTTTTCGAAAGTTTAGCCAGCTGTGTAGTTCTGCCTATCTGTGTAACTTAACTACTTTTAATTGCTAAAACAGAAGAAAACCTTAAACCAGAGGATGTCAGGAACAGGTTTTCCCTCCACAACCACAGCAAAACAAGGAGTCTCCCCAGCACAAACGTCCAGGTCCTCCATGATAGTTTCAAACGTTGGCGGCGCTGCAGATGGAGTTTCAAAGGGACAACCTCAAGTTATGTTAGCTTTAGACAGATAACTTAATAGATAGATGCATCTACTACCTACCTGCCATCTCCACGGTGAAGGTGCAGGTGTCGCTGCCGAACTCGTTGGAGGCGGTGAACACCATCTCTCCCACATCAGCACTCTTCACTTTGAGCAGCTTCAGCGTGTGCTGGTCGTCGTCTGGCATTGTCATCTCGTACAGGCCGGGCTTGTTGGCGAGGACTGCTCCCCTCCTACACAACAGTGTTTGTATTAGAAACCAAGTTCATATGTTACAGACAGGAGAGCATGCAGGGAACTACAACACATGGATGTCTGGCTACTGCCTAAGCATCAAGTCAGAACACAAAAATAAACTCTTTTCACCGCTCTGGAATCTCTGATGATGCTAATTTTACAGCTAATTGTGGCCTTCATACAGAACTGAACAGTTGCCTGAATGTATTTTCGTACTGACTCAGTGCATTACTGTGCTGTAATACACTGGGTCCACTAGGTGGTGACCACTTGACTTAATAAATTGACTCATCATGTAAAAAAATAACATTAAGAATACAAGCAATGACTGTATTTACTGAAAACATAAAAAGATAAGTTCATTTATACAAGCAGTTGTTTTAATCGATGCTATGCTGTCATGTAGTTTCTTTACTGAGCTTGAAATAAGTGACACATTGAGAAAAAGCACGACAGAGTTACAGTTACCTCTTCCAGATGACTGTGGCATTGATGTGATTAAGGGTGACTGTGATGGTGACTGACTGGTTCTCCATTACATACACAATATCCGGCTTATCAATAATCACTGGAGCCTCCTGAAGATAAGAACCTGGAAGAGAAAGGAATTACACACACAGAAAACACTGAACGAACAGGAAGTGTAACACACAGATGTATGGATGGGTGGATGGATGGATGAGTGGATGAGAGGATGGATGATGGATGGATGGATGGATGGATGCATAAATGGATGGATGAGTGGATGGATGATGGATGCATGGATGGATGGATGGATGGATGGATGATGGATGCATGGATGGATGGATGAGTGGATGGATGATGGATGCATGGATGGATGAGTGGATGATGATGGATGGATGCATGGATGGATGGATGAGTGGATGAGTGGATGGATGATGGATGGATGGATGCATGGATGGATGGATGGATGGATGG
>JAPZDX010000005.1:22331455-22342321 GCA_029783625.1 Naso annulatus | reverse complement strand
GCATAAACACACAATGTTGCCCTGAAGGAAAGACAGAGGGATATTTAGTGTATCACTGGTGAAACCTGTGTCAACACTGTTTTGTTCTCAGTGTCTGGATCAGCGCCTGTCCCGCAGTGATGTCCTTCATTTGTATCCATGTGACTGTGAACGAATATCCTAACTGGTACTTTTTCTCTTCTGTCCCTTACCAGTATTGATGAGTGTTATATTTTTAAAAAATACAAAATTTCAAATAATTTCTATTCTAATTTTCAACACCTGGAGAATTAATGTTATTGAATTGTACATTAATGTGCCACATGCAAGTTACCTGGTGTTTTGAGTAAGTCATCAGTGAAGTTGTCAATGATGAACTGGATCTCACTGTAAAAGTAACAATTTGACGAAGGACAGGAGACAAGACAAGGGCACTTGCATTAGCCAAGTTTAGTTACCTTTTAGTTAAGATCTTGGATTTTAGGGCAGAAATCCGAAGAGTTCAGTAAAGACCCTCTAGTTCACTACAAAACTTCCCAGGACCTTTTCACTGAAAACCCAGAAACTCCCCATTCCAACGGCTGCACAACCCGGCAACACACTGCCTCAACACTGTGGGCAGAACCACTGTTACCAGAGATTTATTATTTTTCCCAAAAACACAAAGAATGAAGAGGCTATCTGCCAGTGAGGAAAAGCACTCCAGAGGCAGTCAAACACAGCAGGAGGAAAATAGTTGGTCCAGCACCCTGGAGATATGCTGCTACTGAGGAGGTGGGCACCAGTTGATGGGAGTGAGTTACGGTGCATTGCTACAATGCTGTTGTGATTCCTAAACCCTTCAAAGGGGTTAGGAGGCACGGTGGTCTAATTGTTTGGGTCAAGGTTTTTAGACTATGCTGGTGATAATCAAAGGTAGTGTTGCAGGAATGGTTCAAGGATGGACTGCCTTAAGAGGCCACTAAAGGTGTTTGACAGGAACAAATCATGTACAATGGAGGGATAATGTGTGTTTGCTGACTGTTCATAAATCCAGAAACTTTAGGAAGAGAAGAAAGAAAAGTAAACAAGATTTGGTGCTCAGTAAAATCAAATCATATTAAGACACTTGCTCTACAGCCATCGTTATCGTGGGAATCTGGGTATCTGCTTCTGTCTCATCAGGCCTTTCGAGTTTCTCTTTTGCTTCTTCCTCTTCTTCTTCCTCCTCTTCACCAACATCTTCCACATTCTCTGGAACTGCCAGGCCAGCATAACGATCACCATTCATCTCATATTCAATGACTGTTGATTCTCCATTTACTGCCAGCTCTGCTTTTATGCTATCTGGAGTGGAGGCACCCCCAGTTTCTGGAAGCTCCTCGAAAACACCTTCCTGGGCATGCACTTCTGCCAAGGGAGTCTCTCCATCTAAGCTTCCAAGAGGAGGAATCTCCACATGGGCTGCTTCCTCAGGTGAGCCCATTTCCTGTGTGGGGACCTCCCCATCTCTGACTTTCTTGACATTGAAGGTCATAGGAGACACCTTGAAAGAGGAGCTCTTGGCAGTTGGGCTTTTGGGATGGTTAGGGGTGAAGCTCTTCTTGATTTTCTCACGTTTTTCCGGTGGTACAATCTTGTCAGAGATCTGGGTCATCTTCTTCTCGATGCTCTGGCGTGAGAAGGCCTTCTTCAAGCTATCAACCTTCTTCAGGCTCGAGCGCTTGAACCTGTCAGCCCTTCTCTCAAATGTGTGGGAAGTGCCCGGACTCAATGGGTCTTCTCCCTCCAGCATTGAATCCCCCTCTGGGAATGCTGAAACATTATCATCCTCATCGGAGGACAGGTTAATGGACTGAAGACCCCCCCCCTGGGTTCCATCAACAGAGCCTGTGACAGACGGAGTAGGCAGGGTGGATTCTGCGTCATACTGGCTTGGTTGTGGGGTCTTTAGGGAGTCCTTGACAAGCACGCTGGAGGGGATCTCATTGTCTTCCTGTGGGAAACAGGACAGAAAAAGATGGGTTAATAGGGTAATCATTTGGATAAGTTATGAATAAGCATGAACCATGCTTGAGTCTATGAGGAAAGGCCTCAATGATATCTTTGTCTGAATGGTTATGGTCGGGATTACACTGTAGTCAACCCACAAGTTCCAGGACTTCAGTAGAATTGCTGACCACAGTAATCAATGTCAATATATTTCAGGGTATTTTCACATCCTAATGGCATGTTTATGTAAATCTCTGCCCATGGTTTGGCCATTCTGAGTGGATATGTGTGTTTTATACACTCTATGCACTACATCCGTGAGGTTGGTCTGCCTGCTAAAGACTGAGGAAACCAGTCTCTGCATGCCTCCTCACTTTTCTCCTCAGGACATCTGAGAGTTCCTCATTTCTCTACAGGAGTCACACTTCTCACCATTCTCTTCTTGGATATTTGTCTCTGCCTTTCACGAATCTATCCATGAACACACTGATGATCATAAACACTGTGAGACGGAGAGCAGTTAAGTTCAATATCCGGAGCTTCTGTTTGTTTCTCCTCTTTCTCCTCTCTCTTACTTGTGGCCTATTCAGCTGTGCACAATCAGGAACATACACACATGTGGGCACACATGGGAATTTATGAGCTACAGTTCTCACCCTCCATTGCCCCCATGCTTTCACACCCAGGAGTGAGTGGAGAGGGAAGGTGCAGCTTCAGTGGTTGACACACTCCACTACACATTTGAAATGCTCATAAAGACACCCTTCCAGTGACACGAGCTTGCAGCATCACCAATGGATTCTTTGTTTTGAGTTAACCTGATGCCTTACAGTGTACTGACCATTTTTTTTGTTTTTAAGTACAAGTACAACTCATGTGTGGGCAGTTGACATGAATGCTTCAAAGTGCCCAACAAATGAAATTCTCAAATTCTTAACATTTTAGATTAGGGTCATTTCTGATCGGAAATTGAAGAGATACTTCTGAAATACTAGTTTCTGTGCACCATGCTTGTAAGAATGAGTCAGTATCAAAGTATGAACGCATTTCGAAGAATGCATGGCAGCTCTAAGACATTATGAGAGTGCTCAAAGTGACTGGATGCCTGTGAGTTGCTGAAGGAGTGCACAATGCATCTTTCCTGGGGTGTCATTAGTACATACTTATGGACTGGGCCAACCAGACGGTCTGGAAGAGTCCTGCCTTCTGTCCACTCATCACTCACTGCTTGTTTTTTTGCTCAGAGGCACAGTGTTATTTTACCTGCAATCTGTAACTGCCAATGTTAGCCCACTGACGGCAATTTCGATACTGTTATTGTATGCTATATTTTGTGTGAGATAAGATTATACAGCACCTTAACTGACAAGATATAATATTGTAAAGAGGGCTGTGGACTGACTGTGATACGAACACTGCACAAATGCATGATGCTAAGTATTCAACCATCAAAATATCCAATCAGTATGAATCAATATTGTTATTACGGTGTCAATAATCATACTCAGACAACACAGGAATGTATCAGGTTGTTACAAAACCACTTACAGAACTTTTGTTTCTGCACGTTCCTTGTTCCATAAACTCTGTTCATGGAGACCTGAGGCAATTTTGAAATGAGCTCTCGTGATTACGTCCAACTTCTGTTTTACTCTAGTCTGATCCACAGCAGTTCAAAACACTGCTTTTAAACACTGCAACAATTTCATGGTGTATAAAAAGCTCTTGAGAAGTGGACGGCTATGCAGAAACCCTTCAGTTTGTACCATCTTACAGACACCGGATATCTTTTGCTTTGGTTCATGGTTCAGGTCTGTGCCAAATGTGCGGTATCTCCCAAGTGATGCTAATAAATCTGTCAGCGTGATCCTAAAGGGCACAATATTAACATCAAGAACAGGGCCAATTTGTAGCAATTCTAAATAATAAATTAATAAATTAATTTTCTGATGTTCCTCATTTAAGGGAACATCAAAGAACTGTTTTCACAGATGTGGTGAAGGTCGCAGAGTTTCTGTTCACCAACAACAACCACTAGGGGTATGTTATAATTCTAAAGAAGCTGAGGACTGGGATGCCCTGCAGGTCTGTTGCTCGAAATACAAAATGACAAAGCAAGAACTCTGGGGAACAGCTCGGGTTACCACTACCTTTGTTTTGTTTTGACTGAAATTCCTTTCTTTCAGTTTTGTTCTCTGAGGCTCCCTCCTGTCACACATAAATACGCAGCATCTACATGGCCCAGTTTGCTGTTGGTCTGACACTGTGCCACACCCATAGTGTGTGTGTGTATAAACGTGTTTGTGCAGAGCCAGGATCAGTCAGGAACTGTGAGGGGAGCAGCTCTTATTGGAAATGGTAGAGATCTTTCATGTGCATTTCAAGTCAGATAAAAGTCAAAGGGTCTTATTTAGCATGAAGTGTGAGATAACTTAAGGGTCAAACAGCCACCTAAATCCAACCAGTCTCGATTAGAAAATTAGTCAATATGGCCTACAGAATTTGCAGTTTTACAAACTAGGGATACGTAGTATTTGTACTTTTTACATATCAGTATGACACTTCTGATCAAATGTCGGCCCATATGAGCTGAGACAGCTGCCAGATCAGTGTTCAAGACCACATCAAGGTCGAAAGTTCCAACTAGGTTCAACTGAGGACATTCTATTGCCGTTTTGTGGCGACTGAAACTGGGTATTTTTCAACCTGTTCCACTCTGGCTCCAATCCAGGTGTTTTTAAGGACCATCAGGAGGTTTTTAGTTCATTTTGTGGAGACCCAAACTGGGTGCTTTTAATTAGACGGTCGGAGAAATTTACACTTATGTTTCTCCAAAGAAAACAAGGTATTTTAAGCCAAAACAGACATTTTTCTAACCCTAAGAAAGTGTTTTTTGTTTGCCTTCAACAGTCCTTAATTCCAGAATTTGTAAAGTTTCAACATATCTGTGGTTTGCAGAAATACACAGTGCCATATCAACTGCTGGCGAATGGGTTGTTCCTGTCATTTCATTCTTCGATAATGAACAATAATCTTCTCTGATTGTTTGGTGGCTTGAAGGTTTCTGTCTTCACACCTCTGCTCCAGTCTGGGCATGCCATGGACTCAAACATGTCTGATATCATCCGTGTGGGTACTGGAGTGAGCAATGCCCAAACCCAAACACCCTCCAATGAAAACTTGGCTCTCCCAGTGCCAGCTGTACCTGACCTGCTACAATGACACACTTTTAAAGTTGTTTCACTGACTGCGTCATGTGTTACCCATGGTGATAAACATAAGCAACACTTTGTGTGTCACTTTTTAACTGAAGAGTTCTTAAATACTGATCACACAGCAAAAGTCTCAAGTCTTCATCATCACCTTTTTTCCCCCGTGGCATTACTTGGATTTGTTGGTAAGGTGCTGTTTATGTCTTCTGCTGCCTAAATAATAAAATACTGTGAAATTAGTGTGTCCCCAGTTTAACCCCAACAAGCTTGGCAAACAAGCCAGAACAAACAAAATTTTCCTGAATACCATTTGACCAAGGTCCGTTTGTGTGTGTGTGTGTGTGTGTGTGTGCGAGTGAGAAAGAGAGATAGAAAGAGACAGCGGACCCCACATTCCAGGATTTTTCTCTTGGGAACCCTGTTAATTAATGTATCGTCTAAGCTAGCACTCATTAGCCACTACAGAATGTGGTATGTGTGTGTTCAGTATCTGTGTGCCAATGTGTGTTTGTGTGCAGCCATGCAGGACATCAGTCGTTGATTTAAAATATTGTTTGGAGGGTCAAGATGAAAAGTCTTACAGTAAATTTGGCGCAAAGCTAAAAACAAAGTTAATTTAGTGTGACAGCAAGTTTAGTGTACGTGGAAGGACACACACACTTCAAAGATATTTTGCATGCTTACCTAATCGAGTTCAAGATTTCATTTAACAGTTGTGTGGTAAAACTGCCACCTAAGTACAAGTCCTGCTTGGTATTAATAAACCAGAATGTGTGTAAGGCAGCTCCATGGAGTCTCTGCTCTGAGACATTGAGGCGGGGCCAAACAATCATCACATGTCTGATGATATCCCATAGTGGGGTTTTTTTGCATCTGTTCTCTCTCCTTTGTGTGAGTGTGAAGGCATGTGCACACTGTTTTGTACAAGAGACTGGTTGATTTGGTTTAAGTCAACAGAAGTATGCGCTCACGTTTGCAGCCCTGCTAGCAGCATCAACTGAAGTCTGACTGAAAGGTCTTTACAAAGAGTGAGTGGATGCCAGAGAATTTCAAGATTCATGATGCCAAGATGATGAACCATAAGTGACTTGGTGATCTCCTGACTTTTCCTCTAGCGCCACCATCAGGTCAAAGCTTTCTACTGAATTAGAGAACTGAAGACCTTTGGTGCCCTGAACTTTTGAGTCAAAACTTGTTTTTGAGTGATGCTTTGGTTTATGACTAAATACCTGGTAAACTCCCATCAGCCTCAGGTGTATGTTGTGTTTAGTGCTATGCAGCAAACTGTAGATGCTGAACTAAGACAGTGAACATGCTTAACATCATACTTCCTAAACAGCATATTGACTTTGTAAATGTGAGCTTGTTCACATTTAGCTAAGTCCCACTGTGCTTGTAGACTCACAGAACCACACGGCTGCAGCCTCTAAGTCCTGCTCCCGTATCAGCCCAGTCTCTTTATTAATCTGCAAATAAATAACATACCCCAAAGTCAGATTTTGCCTGCAGGTGATACGTCAATCCTTTCACTTTGGCAGAGACGTCAATAGATTGGTGGACTGTCTGTATACTGTGTCTTTTCAATCAACTTTTGTCTCTTTAATACTGTGCCTGCAAGTATGAGTGCATTTCACGGAGTCATCTCCTTCATCTCATACCACAAAAACCATGTTACATCCTCTCCCAACATTAATCATCACATAACTCTGTAATATCTTCATATTTCCTCAGGCCAGCTGGAGCATGTTACGCTTTCTGCTACACTCTGACTCTTCTAGATGAAGAAGTCACATTAAAAAACACATATCATGAATAATTAAAAACAGCTCTTAAATGTATTAATCAAAAAAAGCTACTCATGTGAACTATATGCAATATTTTTTATAGTTTGTGCAGATTTTCACATTATAATGTGTCTGAATGTGTGTTTGTGTGCATGTGAGTTGGCAGTGTGAACAGGTGTGTTTTCCTGGCTCTTCAGAAGATGTACGGACGTTTTCTTAATCCAAACAGGCGAGGCCAGTACAGGTGTGTTGATGCAGTGAGTCAGGTGCCTCCGGGGGACTTCACCAATGAGAGGGTAAACCATCACTGCCACTCACACAGACATGCATGCACACACACATTTGCTAATGTCAACCGCCTGCAATTTTTCTGTTACAGAATGGGAGAGAGGAGGCTTTGCTAAAAAAGGGAGGAAATAAATTGCAGAGAGGTTACTGAATGACATCACCCCACGCTTTTCATGGACTGAATGACTTTGTTGTGATGTACAATTAAAAATGGCTAAGGACAAATCTGTGGTTGTGAATACTGCTTTTTTTTCTTCTACGAATTTCCTCCCTCCCTTTGTCTCTAAATGTGCCTCTCCTCTTCCTCTGCATACAACTTATCGTCTGTTAAGATATCTAAGGCAGACATGTTTCCTTACACTGAGGTCTCTGCATCCTCTCGCACTGACACACACACCAGCTTCATGTTCAAGTTTGCCTTCATCTGTGTATGTTTTGACTGCATCCTTCCCATCATAGTGCAGTGAGTTTCTCTGCAGGTCGACCCTTCACAGCTTGTTGCGTAACATCATGACCTCCTCAAAGCTCACTGAAGAGCCATCTGTGGACGGAGGAAGTAGGGAGGAAAGGACCAACAGGAAATGGAGTTCTGTTATTTGTCATGGGACGGGGTGACATGATAAACTCGCACTCTGAGCAATGCACTCTGCATACTGCATGCACAGAGTGAGAGTTCATAAATATTCTACAGCTGAGATGTTAACGCAGTGATACCACCTTACCAGGAACGCTCAAACTGGTACAAAAAGCTCGATGAATACCTCGTCAGCATATCCTGCCAACTTCCATCATGCCTCATGGCCTAAAGATTTGCATAACAAGTCAGAGCATTCTTTCCCATGCACACCCCTCCCACATCTGCCTCGCCAAGAGAAAACACTGCATGTTTACTGCCCTCGCTAGCTTGCGTAATCACACAACACAATAACCAATTCAGGCACGATGACATGCTGACGAGCGGGTAAAATGAAGATCGTGGCAACTATTATTACTGCTGAGATAAATGATGATGTTGGACGTGTGACGAAACCCGTTCGCTCAACCTGTAATTCACAGGATGGCAGTCTGTGCACTTCGGATGATGACATGTTTCATATCCTGCTATCTTTGCTCATAATTACCTTCATGCATGGCATGGTATTCATTATGATGAGCTAATGGCTGACTGGACCTTTACACTTCTTGTCAGTTACAGCACTTCCTATCCAACAACCAGCTCACGTCGCTAAACTTTCCCTGCTTGTTGTGCACGATCCTTCTCTGCATGAACGATAACTGAATGTCTTCAGCAACAACACACCCGAGCCCTTTTTGCTCCATTTTTTTCTGTTAATCTCCTTCAACTCTTGTGTAGATCTCCCAAGGTCCCTCCTTAACGTTGCTGTACCATTTCCAAACGGCGCCTATCAGAACCATTGTTTGATAAAGGCTGTGTGGAGATACCGAAAGCATGTCTGATAAGGCTGCCACCAATGGTCCCCATGTTTACTCCGTACAGAGGTCAGAGAGCACGAGAGTCCGCGGAGAAGCCAGAAAGTCATCATGTCATCTTTTATTTTCAAGTTTTAAGAGCAAAGAAACAGAAACACAGACAGCCAGCAAGACTATTGTTTTCTCTGTTCCTGGCACGGATGTTGCATCCTTGGTAGATGGACTGGATGGACGTTGGGGATTGAGAAGTCAAGAAGGAGCAAATTTGTAGACGGAATCCTGAAATCTCTGATTGAAATTTAAGGAAGGTAACAGGAGGAGTCAAAAGAAGATACTGTACTTGGTTTCATTCCGCCTGATTATTTAACAGGACCTTGAGTTTCTTTGGAATAAACCATCACAAAACTCAAATGCTGCTTCCTCGACCGCTCAGATGACTTTGATAAATCACCACCTGCATCGTCTACACATCAGTCTTTGCACATGTGAGAGAGAAAAGAGAAGCTTAGAAGGAAAAACAGCAGGTCAGAACAAAAAGAGCAATTTACTGCAAGTGAACAAAACAGTTTGTCATTACGTTATCAACACCAGAGGCATAACGAAACATGCTGAAAAAAACAGCTCTTGTGCAGGAGACAAAAAAGATCAGTGCATCATGGGTATGTTGCCACCTCTGGCTGTATTGTCTCTATCACTTTGTAAAGATTCAGTTTAAGGAATCATTTTATATTGTGGCACTTTTAGTCCAAAGAAAATAACATGAAATAAGTGAAACACAACCTGAGTGTGGAGGTTGGATGTCATGTCATGTTTGTGGAAGCTTGCTCAGACTTCGTAACATTACCATCACCTTTCTGTTATTAAAGCTGTTTCAACTCGACTCTCGCAGCAGGAATCTGAAGTTGCAACAGAGACCGACAGAGTCGCTCAGACTCGTCAAACCTGAATGTGACACCAGGCAGAGGTGACATAAGCTGTTCACTTCCCCGTCTACATGCAGGCGTTCACCGATACAGTGAGCAAACTTTGGAATAATCTCTCATCCAAACTCACTCTTATGGTATTATTATGAGCTGACAAAAAGAGGCCACAGATCAGCTCGTCTTCTCCGTCTGCCCATTGTTTTTCACTCTGTATTTATCTCTCCTTTGCTCTTCTCTCTGCTTTATTTTCTGTTTTGTGAAAACCCACAGGATTATCTGAGGAATGAACCCCAAAGGGAAAATAAGAATGATAACAAAGCAAGAAAACACGCTGTAAACAAACCTCATTGTTCATTTTGTGAGCCTGCCTCAAAGGCTGTACAGACGATTATCACTGAGACGAGTTTGACTTCTTAAACTCTGTAATCCAGTGGCACTCCTCAAGAAATCCTTGATTGTGAAGGACAAAATGTAGGCTGCTGTCACTTCCTGAGTGCTGGTGGTTTCTGTAGGGCTGAAAGATTTCATTAAAGAAAATATTTAGGCTCAACAGCAGCATTCTCCATTAACTCAAGGCTTTTATCTGTGGTCGACACTGAAGGGTTGGACAAAAAATAGATACTGAAAATATGTACTTTCTTTTGCTACCTGTTGAGGATACACAAATATCCTAATTCTGATGCTTTCTGGCAATTCGGTCTTTTGTCAGTTTACAGAAGATGAACATGGACGAGTTGCAGTCACTGTGTTTGCGTATTTAAGAGGTACTAAGACAGGAATCTCATCATTTTTTGAGGAGATGGGTGGGCCTTCAGCATCTTGATGATCTACAAAAGGTGCAACCCACTAGTGAGAGATTTTAAACAAGCTAGCAGCAGTTAGCGGCCAACTCATATAAAAAGAACGGCAACTAAAAATGTCTGCAACTTGTGGAAACATTAAGCCTCCAACCCTTCAAGCTGACACAGAGTTCAACTGCTGTAGAACAGGCACAGTAAATGACAGCTACTGCCACGTTTTGCCTTTGTTGCTGGCTGGTCCTGGAAGGGACCTGCCCAATACATGAGTATGTCTGTGACTGACTGACTGACTGACTGACTGACTGACTGAGCAGAGTTTACTGAGTGTAGTTCATTGAGCACGCTGTGTCAGGTCTTCCCGTAACTCCTCGGGTTAGCTCGACAGTACGCGGATTCCTCTGGAGCTGTTGACCGTATTACATTATTCATCCTGTTATATCTCGATTGACTTACCAAGACTACCACATAACAACCACTA
>JAPZDX010000005.1:22011975-22024130 GCA_029783625.1 Naso annulatus | reverse complement strand
ACTGGGGCTCCTTCACTGGAGAACAACATTAGATGCATGTATTGTCTGAATTGATCAATGTTCTGCAGGCTGCATGGGAGGCTTTGCCAGGCCTGGATGTGGCCCACAGACCAACAGTTGACTGTCATTGCTATAACGATTGTCTGCGCGACCCTGTATGGAAATGATGTGTCTGGAATTATGACCATGGCGAGCATATGGATGAGGATATTGGCCCCAGCGTGAATCAAAGTAGCTGCAGCAGGACGCAGTGCTCCATCAATATCAGATTTTAAATTGGAAAAACGTTTGCGTGTCACAAGGGGGCCGGACCAGTTGGCTACTTGATGAATCGGTCGTCTTGGTGATTGATGGTCAAAGGGGAGCGGTCAGGGGAAACTCCTGCCACACTATGTCAATATCTGCTTGTTTGCCTCTCGTGCATAGCTTGCCTAGAAGAAGGTGTGCATAAAGTACCCTTAATGTGACCATTTTACTTTTTTGTAGGTTTGATTTGTGGCCGACATCACCTCAACTGGTTCAGATTACTGGTCCACAACAGCAGAAGAGCTCAGAGAGCAGCAGCATCCAGTCAGTGCTCCATTCAGACCATGCTCCATGCTAATTAGCTTTGTCCCTGTGAGGAAACAGAAACCCCACTACATCATACACAGTGATTATCTGAAGCTGTATATTCCAAATCAAGGTTGCAGTATGCAGGATCCATATTCTACACAATCAAGGACACACACAGGACCACATCTAGTAGCAATAAATGGCCTCGCTAATTAGCTATTTCATCCTGTGAAAGGTTCATTGCATGGGTGGAATATCGTCTCAATTAAAAGTGATGGGGATATCATAAGTTTTTCAGGTATTTGGTCAAAAATGTATGTGTTGTACAAATTAAAAATCTAACCGCGTGGGGGCGCTGGCTAAAAAAAACAAAGTGTCACCAAAATGATAACAATCATTCCTGAGAGGATTTGAGTATGTGTACTAAAATTAAGAGTAAATTCTTTGAAGAGTTGATGAGACATTTCACTCAAAATACAAGCAAAAATTTCCACCTCAAGGTGGTGCAAGAGGAAAACTCTTGGGTAACCAGAGGCTTCAATCTTTGTGTAATATTTACAATGTGACAAAACTCCGTGGAAATCCAAATGATAGTTGTTGAGATGTTTCAGTCCGTACCAGTGACCAACATCTCCAGAGTCATGCAGCTGCATCACTGTAAACACAGAGCAACAAATTCTTGTAACAACAAACAACAAGGTGCCCGACCAGGCTAAAACCACTTTTTATAGAGTTTCATCCAGGTTGGCTGTTTTTAATCCAATTTAAATTTGTGGAACAAATCTGCTTTACCACAGGAAACTAAAACAGCTTTATTTGCTTTAATCACTGAACACATAGAAAGCAAGCTAATTAAAATGTGGCCATGTGGACGTTTGCACCTTTCTTCATCTGTACACTCTCACACACTGCCAGTGGAGCAGCTCAAGTGCTGCTTTGGGATTCATTTATTTCTGTCATTCTTATCCTCACAGGAAAAATGAATTTTCAGTTCAAGTTCAATGCAAGTACAGCTGGAGAAAGACGACATGAGTGCATTACATTATAGGCATATGTAAAGGTGAAGCTGCAGAGTCAGTGTCAGCTCAGGGAGGGATGGTCACTGCCACTGTGGTTGATTAAAGGTGAGTGAGTGAGCACACACACACACACACACACACACACACACACACACAAAACATCTCTCACCATGCTGTGTTTTGTTGCTTTACTCTTTTGTCTCAGTGGAGTTGAGGATGAGAGGCTGCCACCAGGTATGTACGTGATTCAGAGAACAGTAATGAATGGCAAATGAGAGAAAAGAGGAGATGATAAAGGGAGGAGAGATAACATGATGAGAGAATTATTAGATGTAGGCAAAAGAGAAAGAAAGGAAATCACAGGTGTAGGTGAGGACAGAGTGAGGTCAACAAAAGGGTCAGGCTGTTTCAGAAAGACATAAGATGCCAGTATTTGACTCATAAAACCCCTGTGAAGAGAGAACCTTTCCAAACGTGTCGAGTCCAATAAAGCCTCAGAGGGAGCCTGCTCTGAATCCCAGAAAAGGTTTTCTACATGTCAACAAAGAGAGGTAGGCGGCTTATGTGCCACATGGCTAAATGGAGTGAAGACAACAGAGGCAGAGATAGAATGTGCATGATTGTCTGTCTCTGACACAGAGAGCGAGCCATATAAACAAAGACAACGTGCATCTTAATACTGTGGCTGAACGGACTGAAAGCAAAACCTTTATTTTCATAAGCTGTTGTTCATTGATTAACCACAGTTTAGCCGTGACTGACAGAATCAATACAGACACACGTAATAATAGCCCTCTCACTGGGTCTTCATTGATTCAGCTACTTATCTTTTTGTCTTAGTACAGTCAAATTGCTGTGTAATTGTCCAGCTAATCATGATCTGTGTGGATGATCCTTCTTTAAAATGGCACATTATTTTTCCTGATCTAAACAGTCCTTCACTGTGTCATCAGAAAACACAAACATATTGATTCTGAGTAATAATGTGACACTATGGTTTAAAGCAGGACCTTCAGAAATTGATGAAGAAGCTCATGAAATACTCAGTCAAGGGCTTGCATCAGAACAAGAGCAAAAAACAACAACAACAACAACAACAAAAAACACTGGTTTCTTTACGCGAGCACCACTGAGAGAGCAACTTTTTAGTCGGTCACATCTCCTTTATCTCATTTCCAAATATTTGAATTTATGAAAGATATTATACTGTTAATATCAAAGTTACTACATAGTGTTCAATAGTCTTATTATGAGAAAGTAAAATAAAAGAGATGCAGTAAAAGTTACTGTAGACTCATTGGGCATTTCATTTAGCCTGCACGCAACAATTATTATGTAGAAGTTCAAAACATAAAATGCATTCATGTGTGGGCTGGTACGCGGCAGGCTCACTCCACCACCGCTCTGCAGTCACTAGCTGAACGATTTGCTGTGAATATCATAACTTCTCTTTTTTCACTGAACTCCTTCAAACATTCAGCTGCGTCTGGTCTGACTTGTCTTCTCTGGCTCTTCCGAGCTGCCATGCTGGTGACATGAAACAGTAAACATGGTACGACGGGTATGGCACAATAACGCGTCACAGTGTTGCCAAGGCAACGTTGTCTATCACGGGAGCATAGTTCTTGCTGGAGTTAACAATGCTCCCTGTCACGTTCAGCAGCTGCAGAGGGGTGCGTTCAGTTCACCGTTCAGTGACTGGTGCTCCTTTAGCGCATTCATGCACAACACTGATCGTAAGGCCACGACCCTATTTTTTCTGAGTTCTTTTGGTTGGTCCTCATACTCGAAGTTCTAATCTAAGTTTGTTTCTCTGTTGTTAGCATCCAAACTAGGTCAAGTTCTTCTCATAAAACAGTATTATATTGGGCTAATAAGCTACCCTGCAGTAGTGTTGTCAAGAGCACACTAACCCAGACCAGAGTGTGCCAAGATCGAGTCAAGACCAAGACCATTAATTCATAATTTCCCTCTGATTTCTATGAATAAATACCAGAAAAAACTGAGGAGCTGAAATTAGTCTAAGCATCTTTAGTTAACCCTAACCCTTAGGAACATCATGACGAGTGTAAGCAAGAGAAGTTTTCTCTATTTTACAGTTTTCAGTTTGCCTTAAAATAAATGTGTCAGCAGCGTACAAGGTCTGATAATTTCAACTTTAAGGGCTTCAAAGCAAGATAAGACACCTTTATAGAGTTCCAACTGGGTGAAACATTCAGTGACTTAACTGCAGGTGTGTCTGTCATTGGTGACAAACAAACTACAAATGACTCACGTTATTGGCTGCATTTGAAGAAAGAAGTTTTACATCCAATCACAGTCATTAGGTTAACAAATTATTAAATATGTGATCTCAACCGGTCTCAATTAAAAATCTTGAGTCCACTATGTCCAAGACCGAGACAAGACCGAGTCAAAATGTGTTCGATTCTGAGACAAGACCAAGACCAAAAAGGTCTTGAGACCAAAGCTGATCTTGAGCACTACAACACTACCTTGCAGTACTGGAACAGTTCTGATTCTTGATATCTATGACTGTTACACAGCTCATCAGCTGGTGATGATGCTGAAATTTTGAACAGAACAGATAACTTGACCCTCAGTCTTTTAGTATAAAAATGTTTGCTATATTGTCAAACTTTCAACCCCTTTCAGTCAGCGTGACGCAGTGTTTACAAGTTCACAACCAGTTTGCATTACAGCTAGACGTAGGAAAATGCTTTGGGCTGAATCAAGAACTCATTGCTTCAAAATTTACATCATTATTATAACCTACCTTTCCCCCATGAGGAGCTTGGTAAACAGAGCAACCATAACTCAGGGGATGGGATGTAACAAAAGGACAAATCCATTTGGCATTTGAACTGCCCTTAAGTTAAACCTAACCTGGCTAAATGTGCCTTTTCTCAATGGATTTTCTGAGTTTGTTAGCCATACATCAGGCAATAAGTCTCACCATCAGTTGCAGACGGTTTAGAGACATTAGTGTATACCCTAAGAGCTGCATGAAATTAAAGAAGGGACGGCTGCTGCAACAAAACTTTATATTTTCCACCACATATTCTGCCACAGTGGAAGTAATCTCAGCAAACAAACCTTGATAACCTGCCCACAGTGTCAATAACCTGGAATTTATCCAATATTTGTCCAGGATGAGGTCGCTTGTTTGCCGTGGGCCAGGTTAGACTGATTGAACTGGAAAAGTTTGTCAACTGTCTGATGGCATGAGGAGAGACACAGTGAGATCCAAATCTATTTCTGCATGAAAACTGTGCCAGGGAGCACGGAGGGTGACGTTTGTCCCCTCAGAGTCTGTCTGCTTTGTCACTATTTCATGAGGAGATGCAAGAAATTTAATCAGAATTGTTTCTAGTTATACAGAACCTTTTACAATGTCTCCCTTAAGTTCTGATTCTGCATTGTACTACTACCTTTTCTATAACATTACACAGAAATAATCAGGTTTTGCTTTTTAATTTCTTTTCTCCTTCTTTTGAAATAAAAAAAGGTAAATTCACATTCTTAAGGAGCAAAAGATAGAATGTTTTTCATGTCTCTAAATGCAACTGAAAGGTTGTGAAAGGTTACGGAACAGATAGAGACGCATAGCATCCTTTAAAAACAGCCATAAAGAAAACAATAAATCAGAACTAGGTAAAAAGAACTCCTAGGTGAAAAGAAAAATAGGAAAGGTGAAATCCAAAACGATGAAAGCAGGATCTCGGATACAGATACAGCAAGTAATTCCAAATGCTACTCTCACTACATATCGATGGTATGTGTGTTCACTCATAACAATGTATGTAGAATATAAATCTACCCTCCTCCTGTTGCTCCCACCCTCCCTGCTGCTTACAGTTTGATAAAGCAGCCCCTATCCACGGCCGAGCGCTCATGTGACACAGCTTGCTTTTTGCCCCGAGGCTGTCAGACATTAGCCACGGTAACATGGATACTGACAGGAAGTGGAATTTATTGCTCTACTACAGTCCTTTTCTGCCAGCTCCTTATTCCCCACTGGTCATTTAATGGGAAATGGTGATGAAAATTGTGAATGACATAAGTAAATACTTGTAGGTAGCTTCAGTTAAAATATTTATGCCACAGGTTCCCCGCTGTGTGAGCACTGAGGCTGAAGCTGAATCCATCCTGAGGAGAGAGATGGCACTTTAGAACCAAGAATTTCTGAGAGTTGTGTTAGTCTCTAAGAATCCTGCTCATCAGTAAAATGATAAAAAACACACGTATAACATTAAAGACCAGTCTAACATTGCATTAAGGCCACGAGTAGATCCACATTCCCCAGCATCTTATGGCGAGTTGTTGCTTCTTAAATTATGTCAAGCAGCTCCAGCTTTCAAGTTGATTTCCTTATTGTGTGTTGTATTGATGTATGAGTGTATTTTCTGAAGATTTACTTTAAAGACCAAATCAGGTGATCCAGTGAAAACTCTGGTTTTCTCATTCATTTGAATGAGACCTGTCTGTTTTGACTGCAGCAGTCTGAGCCACTGTGGCTGCTGGAAAAGAACACAGCCAGCTGCAGCGAAAAAAGTTGAAATAAGCTAAACTCAGTCACTGCAGCCAGCTGTGTCATGCTGCAGCAGCCAATCACGTAAAAGAGCCGTCTTCCAGCGATTTGACCGCTACACATAGATTGACCCTTAGTCTATGTTGTAGCTGGTCTCTGCACAGGTAATACTGCCTGTCAGCTGTTTCATGTTGATCATGCTGTGTTCGAAAACACAGTTTGATGTTAGAGGAAAACTTTTAAAAATGGTACGAATGTGCTTACAGGTCCAACTACAGCTTGTACAGCTTCTCTCTCTTACCTGTTCTAACTCCATCTGTCGAAGTTCCTCATCCGTGTATTCAGGTTCATAAAAGTATCTCTTTGGATCGGGAGTAAAGGGATGTCATCATCACTATCATAGTTGGACATGTTTGTTTTGATGATGCAAGACAGTATAAAGCTGCGGTCACACCAACTAAGTTAAGTGCGCTGCTTTGTGTGGGCATAATGTGGCACAGGTGTGTCACAGCTTGCAAGGTACCATTTTCTGCTAAGGAGCAGCTTGTGCACCCAAACAGTGCGCCTTCTCCTCCTACACACCTGCCTGCGCCGGTATAGCCATGGGAGCCGCACCTTCTTCAGTTTGGGTCTCATGATGAAATGTAAAGAAAGAGGCGAACTTTAGATTATACCTGATGTCTGCTGTCAAATTTTAAGAGGGAAAACCAGGTTTGATGAAAATCACAAAAAATTCTATTAGAAATTATGTGACATAGATATTTTAGGTATTGTGTTAATTAAAATACATATTAAAGCATTAAAACAATTTCTTTATTAAATTATGTGGGCATTTCCACCACATCTGGTTAGTTGACGAATGCATTACCATGTGTTTATCGAAGCAAAAGTAGGAAAAATCTAACATATGCAGCACCTATATCGCAATGCATTGCATCAACAGCGCAAAGGCTTTGTGATGGCGCAGCACTAACGTATTTTCTCATTTGAAATGAATGAACTTCCACCAGAGAACAGCGTACTGAATGTAGTCGCAGTGACAGCGGCTTAAGCATGAAACAGCTGATAGTTCACACAGGCCGGAAGCGGCGTGGACTAACGCAAAAGACAAAACAGCCATAAGTAAGAGCCTGGTCTGAGATACTCGAAAACAATAAATTTCGGTTTCAAACAGGTTACTAATGTGGATGGATGCTGTTTTTTGGAGGGTCTACTACAGAGCCATCCAGAACTCCAACCACAGGACTCTGTGGGCAGGTCAACAGCTCCACATCCACCTCACTGTTGACAACTATTTCAGACAGCTTTATGTTCAAAAATACAAACTATCCCTTTGAGGTTTTTTTCTGTACTTAAATATCATGAAAGATGCCACTTCAGTAGTATAACATTACATTCTGTTCCTCTGCCTTAGACTCAGACCCGTAACATGCCAGCATCAAAACATCTCCTCCTGTTTGGTAGCTGGCAGGGAAGATAATGAGCAAAATTACTCAGGAGGTGAGTTGCGTTCACCTCTCAGTGAAGAGAAAAGTCAGTGGTGCTGTGTTAGTAGTAAAGTTCAACTCACCACAGAGACAAGGCCACAGCCATCCTTGACTATTCTGCTTACCTCCACCACAGGCGCAGTGCTGAGCACCCGCGGGGGACAGTGACTATCATAACAGCACACTGCAGTTTATTAGGGGAGAGACGATGTAATGCCCAACTGAATGTAACCTGTCCTCACAGGTGCTTCATTCCTCACAATAACCAGAGTTTGCACTTTATAAATGTATCAGATGGGCTTTTTTTGGACTACAGAATCTGGATAACATTACTAACACAGCATTTAACTAAACGTGTAAAGCACAATTCTCTGCTCTAGAAAATGTAAAGCACAAATGTATGATAAGTGTAGACTTTTTATTGTTTATTGTTTATTGAGGATCCCCATTAGCCGACGCACAAATGCCAGGCTAGTCTTCCTGGGGTCCTATTTTTATTAAACAATTATAAAGCATATGTAAAAAATAACAGCAGTAACTCTAAGAATCATATGAGATAAACCTCAAAGTTGTTTTGGAATCAGTTTAATAATTTACATTGTTGTCTAGTGGCTGAAACATCATGAATTTTGCACATGCAGGAAAGGACGATGTCAGATGATCTTTGTCGTCATGGCAACAACTGTTGTTCTACTTGGTTTAGGCAACGTCTGTTTAGATAATGGTTTGGGTTTAATAAATTGACTTTTTTAACTAATGTCATGAAAGTTCATAAGGCTACATAAATACAAGTTAATGGTGACGCAAACACTGACCTCCTGGCCGAGAGCCGCGTTTGACGTTCATGCTCATTTAAACTTTATTTGATTTTTTGACAATCACATACAAAAACTGCAGACTAAGACTGCACAATTTAATATAAAATCAAAATCACTTTATGACCTACTGCAATTTTTGAATTGCAGGGAGGCTCAATATTTTTAAAGAAGAAAAGTGTGCGTCACAATACCATTTTAATTCAAATATCGTGGTGCTGCAGAGTTGTCCTGGCCTACACTTCTTATTGATAGACTAAAGAAGCCATCTTTGTTTGGTACAGATCTGCAAAAAATTACACCATGATCTTTTTTATTTTTTAATTTAATTTTATTTTTTTTAATAAAAACAAGAATCATGATGTAGAAAAATAATCTCTCCTACTAATATTACAAATCATATCGCAATCGCTGTATCAGTCCAAATAGATATTTTTTTCAAATCATGAAGCTCCGGTGTGGACAATGTTTGATTTCCCGAGAGAGGCAAAAATCACACTGTGATAACATGTTGGATCAGGCTGACACTTAAATGCATGATCAGTTGCACAAACGGCATGAGGTTCAAGTATTCCACTGTACAACTGCTGAGTTTCAACACATACACCCTTCCAATGTGTATCTCTGCCATCAAAGAACTTGGACTTCTACGTCAACCCCGTTACGTTCATAGAAGCTCCCATCAAAAGTATATTTACTATCATCAGTCCAACCACTCTGTTTCAACTATCCCTGTTATTTGGTCAACAACTGGCACATGTCTGATACGTCATCAGAGCACTGTCACTCATGTATGTATATGTAGCACAGGAAACACTGCAAGATTGCTGCTCACCAAGCAAAACAGGAAACTTAGAGTGGGTTCTAAGTCACATGGACCGGATTCAACTGTATTAAGGCCCCTACAGAAACTCACTGTTCCATTACTGCTCAGAGTTGAACCTTTTAACTCACAATCTCTGGCAAATAAAGCATCTTTCTTCCAGGATCATATCCTGGAAAAGGGATTAGACCTTTTATGCCTAACAGAAACAAGGCACAAGCCATTTCTGCTCTTAATGAAGCCTGTCCTCCCGGTTACACCCACCTGGAGAAAGCTCACAGCACTGGTCGTGGGGGCGGTCTAGCGGTGATACATCGGCAGAAACTGGAGCTGACCCCCATCCCTCTGCCTGCACTGTCTTCTTTTGAATGCCTCGCATTCAAGTGTAAGCCCCATCTCTCCATGACCATTCTCCTCATTTGCCAGCCCCCAAAACCAAACTTAGCATTCATCCCAGAGATCCATGACCTTCTCACTACACTCTGCACAACCTCTGCTAACATCTTAATTCTTGGAGATATAAACATTCACACTGACACCCCCTCCTGTCACTTTGCAGCTGAGTTCCTTCACCTACTGGATTATCTCAACCTCCAACAACACGTTGACGTCCCCACTCACTCCAGGGGGCACACGCTTGACCTGGTCATCACTAACTCCATCCCCATCATCAACAACCTACATGTGTACGATCTGGGTTTGTCCGACCATAACCTTGAAAAATGTCAACCCAGACACTCTCACCCTGGACCTCCAACACCTCTTCTCTGGCTCTAGTGGAGTTCTATAACCGGTCTTGGAGCGGTCTCCTGGATCACAATGCCCCTGTTAAAACTCGAACAGTCACCTTTTCACGCTCAGCCCCATGGTACATCAGTGAGCAGTGAGGGATGAAGACAGCTGGGCGCATACTTGAGCGGCTTCAAGGCTTCAGGACTGACTGTGCACAGGCAAGCCTATAGGAAACATCAAAAGGCCTATGCTAAGTCCCTCAGAGACACACGGGAACAGTTTTGTTCCAACATCATTAATAATAGCCCTGGCAACTCTAAGCAGCTTTTCTCCCCCATCGACTACCTTCTTAAGCCACAAACCCACTCTCTTTCAGAGGCCACAGTGGAGAAGTGCAATAACTTCATTTTTTTTTCAGGAAAAAAATAGATATCATCCACTCTCTCCAGCCACGTCATCCCTAGCTGTCCAAACAATTGACCCGCTGCCTGGGACTGCCCGACCTTTCTGCTACTTTTCTAACATCACAAATCAGGAGGTTAAGGACATAATCAGAAAGATGAAACCATCCACCTGTGCCCTGGATCCCTTCACCACAGCCCTGGTGAAGTCCAACTTCTCTGCCATTAGCCTCCTCATCACCCAGGTTATAAACCACTCCCTCCAGGCTGGCCATGTTCTACCTGCGCTGAAAATAGCTGTCATCAGACCACCTCTCAAAAAATCCACCTTAGATCCAGAAGTTTTTGCAAATCACAGGCCAATCTCCAACCTTCCATTCCTTTCTAAGGTGCTGGAAAAAGTAGTGGTTGTACAACTCCATAACCATCTGAAACAGAACAGTCTTTATGAAGCATCCCAGTCTGGCCTCCGCCCTGGCCACAGCATGGAAACGGCTCTGGTCAGGGTCACCAATGACCTACTGATGATGGCTCCCCATCTCTCCTCATTCTCCTATATCTGATCGCTGTCTTTGATACCGTCGACCACAACATCCTGCCGCACCGTCTATGCACCACCATCGGCCTCTCTGACTCCGTCCACAAATGGTTTACTCCTTACCTCACTGGGAGAACAGAGCAAGTCACACTGGGAGAGGCAAAATCTGAGAGGCACAATGTCACCTGTGGTGTCCCCCAGGGCTCGGTGCTGGGCCCCAACCCTCTCCACCCTTTATTTGCTGTCTCTCGGTCGTGACATCAGCAGGTATTGAATATACTTTCATTGCTATGCTGATGACACACAGCTCTACCTGAAAACTAACCCTACCTCCTCTGCACCCCTGCCATCTGCCACACTCACCGCCTGTCTGGAGGAGATAAAGGCATGGATGAAGCTTAACTTCCCCCAGCTAAATAGTTCAAAGACTGAAGCCATCCTAGTCGGCACCCCACACCAGGTCTGGTCATCCACCATCACCAGCATCACCTTCTCTGGCCAGGACATTCTTCTTTCCCCAGTAGTTACCAACCTGGGTGTTAGAATGGACCCTCATCTCACCTTCGAATCCCACATCCAACAACTGCGTAAAACCTCCTTTTATCACCTCAAAAACATTGCCAAACTCCATCCGTCACTTACTCTGGCAGATACAGAGAAGCTTGACAACGCCTTTGTCTCCTCCAGGCTGGACTAATGCAATGCACTCCTCATTGGGATCCCTAGCAAAAGCATCCAAAAGCTTCAGTACATCCAGAACAGAGCTGCTAGGATCCTGATGAGGGTGCGCAAATATGAACATATTACTCCTATCCTCAAAACACTCCACTCCCATCTCACTCAGGATAGAATACA
Organism: Naso annulatus; assembly: GCA_029783625.1. Classification (NCBI taxonomy): domain Eukaryota; kingdom Metazoa; phylum Chordata; class Actinopteri; order Acanthuriformes; family Acanthuridae; genus Naso; species Naso annulatus. The sequence continues at coordinate 22,012,374 of JAPZDX010000005.1, read as the reverse complement.
AGGTCTCCCTCCTCACCCACCAGTGTGTATATGGAAATGCCCCCACTTACCTCAAGGCCCTCCTCATTCCTCAGACTTCCTCACGCTCCCTCTGCTCTGCTACCACCAACTTCCTCAAACCCCCCAGGACCAAGCTCTGCACCATGGGGGATTGGGCCTTTTGCTCAGCCACTCCCAGTCTGTGGAATGCTCTCCCTGACCACCTGAGGACACCACAGACTGTGGATGCCTTTAAACAAGGCCTCAAAACTTATCTTTTTATTAAAGCCTTGGTTAATCTTATGTTGTTTATCTTTCATTAGAACCTTTAACTTTTTATTAGAGCCTTTGGCTAGTCTTATGTTGCTTTTAATTCAAATGTTGTTTTTAATCATCTGCACTTTTTTTAATCATGTAGCA
>JAPZDX010000005.1:21951290-21962181 GCA_029783625.1 Naso annulatus | reverse complement strand
TGCCTCAGCAGACTGTCGTCATATACAACTTAATTTGGATGCACTGTGGAGTGTTGAACCAGAGTTTGGTAGTGGCTACTGCGGAATGAATTGACTTGTGCTAGTATTAGCATTAGCATTGTCACTGCTGTCACAGGCTTTGCAGGCTTTACTATGGTTGTGCTGGGCAACTTCCAGGTGTGAATGTGTGGAGAAGTGCAGGGAAAAGTTTGTTAGCTTCACAAAGACATTTGAAATGCAAAAGAGAGGCATCAGTGTGTCTGTGTGCAGGAGGTGCTCAGCAACAAGTTTACAAATAAACAAAGTGGACAGACGTCTACCGACAGAGTATTCTTAGCATCAGAGCAAAAGAAAACTAATCATTCCTGCACAAAAAAAGTGACCTTCAACAGGCAGTATTTTGACAGCAGAGAATTAAGTCAGTCGTGTTTGTAGGAATCATTGATTTTTTGTTTTTGTCTGTCTGTCAGTTGTTATTAGCCACTGACGTAATCTTTTTGGCCGGTCAGACACCGAGTTTTTCTTCTTGCAGTCTTGAGCTAAGAAAGTTGTTGAAAGTTTGGAAATTATGCAACTGTTCAGATGAAGCTGCAGTCATTTTTATCTGTTGATTTCAAGTGTAAGCAGCAAATGCTATTAACAGTTAGCTGAATATGTTGCTTTTGGATCAGAGATTATCCACATTTTGCACTAATAAACACTTTATAACTTCAGTCCAGTCAAATGGCTCTAATCTGAGCGGCACGGGGCCTGTGGCCGTCCCATGTCTTTTACCTCGATCACACATTGAAGTTCTATTTAGGTCTATTGCAAGAAAGTAAAAGCAGAAGGTCCTGTCTGTATGGCACACAGTGACTTGTTGAGACAAACACACTGATGTACAGTGAATGCTAAATGCTTCTGTAAGAATATTGTTGCAGTTTGATAAGTTACACATCGAGGGCAGAGAAGTAGTGTTGCTGTTTGTGAAATGAGAGATGAGATGTGCTGTGTCCAGCTCAGAGAGGTGACAGTCCTGCAACTGGTTACGTGACTGCATCAAAAAGATCCAGTACAAGCGAGATAACACATTGTCAACTTTTAAACTCTTTAATGTTTTGGACAATGAAAACATTTAAGTCAAGGATATGGATCATCCAATTATTCTGTACCGCAGCTGTCCGTTCAGCACCACAACAATATTTTCCTTGTTGATTTTAAATGCCACATGTACAGTGTTGGTTTAGATGACTCAAGCAGCCAAGAACACATGAAGCAGGCTTGTGAGATGTAGTGTTAAGCAGTGATCTCAGAAATCCTGTCATATGCATTGATATATTACGTTTGAGAAATTTTAAATACTATCAAAAGATAAAAGGTGTTTTTGGTCAGCTGACATCAGATATGCACTCAATATTTTCTGGTGAAGAGCCATCCTATTGCAAGAAAAATGCACTCTTGCATCCCCAAACTGTTTTCTTTTTGACAGAAATAAAATAAATATAATTTATTTCATATTTAGCTTCAGGGAGCACGGCTCCTGTCATTCCACTGCTTTACAGACAAACTATCATAAAAACTTTCAACATGTTGTTGTAGTTTGATGCGATTTGGAGCAGTTTAAGTTTGTAAATGGTTTTAAATAACACTTGCAAATTTATTTTATTAAATCAACCAGTTTTTGCTGCGTACCCTTCAAATCCTTCAGTATCAATAGCTGACATATTGAGAGCATTTACAGAGTCTGTGGTCAGTTAAGAATCGACAGTTTGACTGACATGATGGAGCAGTTGGAGGTGTCACTCAATCCTGGATTATATGTTTTCCAGCCAACATAAACTGAACTGTTAGAGAGAGACCAATGCAGTTCAACAGATGACCAGTTTGCCAACAAGGTGCCGTCAAGATAGCCAGACAAAATGTGATTCATTTTCTTCCAGTACTCGACAGCCTTAATCACACTGATGAATTTAAGTGAGGAAGGTTTTGACGTTTACGATTTCAGAGCAGATCCAAAATCTGCCCAACAGAAGCATCTGTATGTTGACATTAGTTCCTGTAGTGTCAGACTTCTATTGGGAAGAGAGGTTGTAACTCGGTCCATTCGGTAAGCAGAAACACTACAAGACACTTCACGGCAGATTCATATTTGTTTTGCCGTTGTAACTGGGACCACGACGTAGCACCATTTTTGCACAATCCATCTAGCTCGAGAAGTGAGTCCTCTAAGTGTGTTTTCAGGCGTCTTTAAAGTCTAATCTTTACTTTAAAACAATATTCCACCAATAAAGTGTTGCACTTTACAACAAAATCAAAATTTGACACCCAGATGATTCCCAATGCAAATCGAGAGCAGCAGAAATTTGACTATTTTCTGCTCGTTGTCTCGAATGTATCCTGCTGCCTGAAGCAGAGAGGAGGAGGCTGCAGAGGATACAGACGCTTCGGACTCCACAACCCCCACGTATTTTTTTATCATATCATTACTTTTTAATAGATCTCACACAGCCCTTTCTGCAGGCTTTTATGAAACTTTTTGCACATTTGCAGCAGCACTTCTTGAGATGTGTGAATTGATGTGAAAAATCGGTAAAGTTTCATGGTTTATGAAGCACACAGCAGAATTTTAAGCAACTGTTATCGAAGATGTTTTAGTTGTAGAAGTGATGCTTGACTTTTTCCACTTTCCTATGAGGTTTTGTAACTTTTATGGTTTATTAAAGAACCGCATATGTTTGCTGACCGTATGTTTTCATAATTCAATCAGGATATTTTAAGTAAGGCCTTGGCTATGCATCTATCAGAAACCTCACTGTAGGAACCATGAGCTGCCAAAAACTACTTTGCTGCTGTATTAGTTTTTTTTTTCTCAGCAGAGATGTGTAAAAAATGTTACAATGAAAATAGAAAATTGCTAAAGATTACACTTTTCTTATTCTACCAATCAAAAAGTAAGTTAAAGTGAAACAATGGAAGCACAAATTGGGCAAAAATGGATAATAAATAGTCTGTTACACTTTGGAGAAATCCTGTTATTTGTGATTTTCCGTGTCCTTCATGATAACGTCCACAGAGAATTGAATGTCAGCTCTGTGCCCCCGGCTTCAGCGTCTTCATTTGCATTCTTGTGCCTCGCCATCTGCATCACTGATTGGACAGAAAATCCCTCCTAAAGGTCAACATCTGGTGAAACAAATTGTCAAAATGATTCATATTTGAATGTTAATGACAAGTGATGACAAATGAAAAAATGACAAACAAAATGATGTTTTGAGCAAACTGAACTTTGCATTTCTTCCAGGATAAGATCACCATGAGCCATTCATTTTTTTTCCCCCTGTCATTCAGTACACAGTAGTTTTAGTGCTAATAAGCGCCTGTCTGTTCATCTGCTGTCACTGATAGCCTGACGGATGATGTTGGCTTTTTTATGCCCCGCCCACTCTGAGCCCTCGTCCAATGACAGAAAGCAAACAGTTGCAGTGCTAGAGAAAAGCTTCCTGAAGTCTCTTTCAATTCACAACGCCCTTCACGTTCTACATCTTTATTTCCTGTCGGCTGTTTGTTATTCTACTCATGAAAGTCTCTCCTCGTCTGTTTCTGCCTCTTTTCCTGAATGAGACCCCCAAGCCCCCAACGCCCTCCTCCCAGTTGTTCCCTCTAGGCTCTGCCTTCCTTGTCCCAAGGTCTCATCTCTGAGCCAAGGTGGAAGTCATAATGAAACCATCACTATTTTAATGAGCTATGTCTCTATAACATCTCATTGCTATCAAGTAAAAAAATCTTGAGGTTCTTCTCCAATTTAAGGTTGTAGTTTGTTTGCTAAGTTTTGTTGAGGAATGAAAGAAATTCAAAATAAGATCGACTAGTAAAAATTTAAAAACAATATATTTAATCAATTAAGTAATACGTTTTTAAAAATTCACTGCTGGGAATATAGAAGAAGAAGAAGAAACTTTATTAAACTTTATTGGGGAAAACTGATCCTGCATTTGACCCGTCCTGTTCATGGTTAACCGTAACCACACACTAGAAGCAGTGGGCTGCCGCAGTACAGCCACCAACTCCAAGTCTTTTGCCAGTGCCTTGCTCAGGGGCACTGACAGGAGTATGAACCTTTACATACATGTCTTTGATGGATTCAGAGCACACAAATTTAAAGAAGCGGTTATGTTTCAATGCTGCAAATTCAGTGATATTTAAATTTAAATGTAAAGTACTCTGGAGTCCAGTTAGACACTGAGTCCCATTCAGAATATATTTGTTCACAATTTCAAAGAAAAAAAACAACTCTAAAGTATAAATAAATAAATACCATTGGCTGATTAATAGTTAATAGAGTTTTAAAATGTTCCTTTGCTCTTTCAGTAAATATACAATTTCACACTATTTTACTTACTTAACTCCTTATTTCAGAAAAGACATTTGCACCACATTTTTGTGAAGTAAAACAAAAACAGTCACACTTCAGTTTTTGGTCCCTGAAAGATCATATTATCACACTTCTGGTGTGCTGAAAGGTTGTTTGAATCAGTGCTGAGAAGAAAAACATTTAATTTACAGGTTGCATTCAAGGTTTCTGAATGAATCTGAATCACAATGATTACTCACATCTGACAGTGATGAGTGTCATTTCAGACAGAGACAACAAGGGGGCAAATTAATATATTTGTCCTTGTGCAACACAGAGGGGCGCGACAGGATGAAATGTTCCTGTCCATCATGCTACACACACACAAAGAACCTATGCAAAGAACTGAATGGATCAAAACAAGCAAAATACACAGTATTAGTTTTATATGTATACAAGTGCGTTTGTGTCTCGCTGGATGTAAACAGCAGCAACAAGATAGAAAATATCACTGACCACTTCACATTTAAAAGTCGACATCAGGGAAACTCTTTCCTTCAACTTGAACTCCTTTGTGCATAACGCATCACTAACACCAGGCCTGCCTCCTCTCCTCCTGCAGGAGTCCTGCCTGCGGCAGCCACCTCTCACCTGCATCCAGGGCTTTTGCTCCTCATGAGTAATTTTGTATGTGCAAACAAACGTGGTGGTATTTTTCATTCTTTTAGTTCACTAATAAGTGCACAAACTTGAAACCAGGAGGCAGCCGTGCAGCATTTACAGGTCAACGGCCTCGCTTTCAGGGCACAGCAGCAGAGTTCACGAGGCAGAGAGAAGGGCCAGTCTTTACATTAATGACTTTCTCACCTTTGAACTTATACCTTCCTCCCACTCAGCACCTCTAGCTTTACACACACATATACACACAGGAGTGCTAATGCATTTCTCATATTCCAAGTCTGTGCAGTGAAAGCTTTGAAAGTGCAGCAGGCGTCCTCAGGATGCTTCCTGAGCTCCAGCAAAGATGTCGGGGCAGGGCTCACAGCTGGTGCCGTGGCAAAACAATCGCTCATCACCGCAGGGAACGCGTTTCAGTTCCAGGCAGCAGCACCTCCAGCTTGGAAATGAATAATGACTGAATGAGCACCAAAATTTCACTGCCCACCTGATCTGCATAAACACAACCTCAGACATACAATTAAAGCCACTTCGTCATGTGCGTAGGTTTGTTTGGAGCGGAGCTGTGCAATTACAATGAAAGTGCAAGTCAATATCATGGTGGTATACAGCATGAAAATCAGTCTGTGTGTTTGCTATGCCACTGACTCTCTGTTGGAATATGTGGAAATGTATATCACACCACTGCATATGTCTTTGTATGGTTGGGGAAATGACAAACCTGTCATTAAGTTGAGTTTGCTCCCTGACCTTTGTTTTTTATTCCTGTTAGCAGTGAGACTGGATGCCGATGTTGGAGTGTCGGCCGGTCCACCACTTTAAACTGAATTATTTTAACAATTCTTGTGATGTTTCAGTCGGGAGTTGGAGCAAACTGTCTGTTGTGCTTTAAGACCTTTTTTAACTGTTTTTATGTTACTGTCGGTGTGTGTAACATAGTTTATTGCACAGAGTACTATGTGATAGCATTAAACATATTTCACGACATGGCTCTGTTTTAAGAGAGGAAGAAGACTGATAGAAGAAGGGTGAAAGAGATTAAGAAAAAGAGCAAAAGAAGAAAATGAGAAGAAAAAATTCACAAAGTAAACAAGTCCAGCGAAGCGAGTGTGGAAGATTGAGGTGTTAAGGATGAGAGAAGAAAGAGAGAAGGAACATCAGACTGTAGTGAAGAAGATTTGAAACTAGCAATATGGAACCATAAACTAATGATGAAGTTTACTGAGGTCAGAAATCAAGTGAGAAGTAGAGTCATTTCCTCAAAGACGTAACAGGTTGACAGGTGTAAGGCACTCACTGCCTTCACTTTTCCGTTATAAGCCTTTCTCAAATTACATGAAACTGTAATTTTCCCCATTTTTTTCATAATGGAAATAAGTCATATTTTTTGTCCGCTGAGCTGGAAATGTCCCCATGTTTCCTTTCAGAAATCTAGTCAACTCAAACCAGAGACAATATGCCGCTAACACCTGGCTGTAATGTGCTAATGGGTACAACTTTGTCAAAGTGGGCTGACATATAATGAAAAACAAGCAAGACTCTTCTAACACAGCCGAACAAGTGCAACTCAAGACACGAGAGTTAGCAAACCAGCTAATTTTACTTGCAGTCCAACAGCATGAAAAGTCGACCAACAGCTCCCAAAGCTATTAGCACGGTTGCACACTATATTGACCTTGTTTCTGTTGATTTTTGTGAAAATAAATAAAACTGCACATCTGTCGGGTGCGGACAGATTGCAGAAACTCTGACCATCTGACAAGTTGGACAAACATATTTGAATATTTTGTGTGAATTTGTGGCCATTTGTCTGCTTCATATTGCTGAAAATGAAAGTGAAAGAATTTCCAGAGTTCTCACAGAAGTTTGGGTGAATATGCTGTAAAATAGTACCATGTATCAGACATGATCACGTTCCCCTGAAAACTGCCTGGCAAAGAGAATCAGTAATGAATCCATCTAAAATGACCTTGTAGCCTGCCGCCAGGAACTGATGTTTTAAACATCTAGACCCTAACTGACATCGGCAGCTTTGTTTGAAGTTCTCTCACCTGCTGGTAAAATAACCATCTGTGCTGCTCAGCGCTGCAGGGAACACTGCTGGCCGCCTGACAAAATGGTTTCAGCAAGTTGGGCAAAAACGTAAAATCACCTGTATGTTCATGGAACTGATTTCATGTCCACACAGGTGTGTCAGATGATGAGTAAGTGTACATGAACGTTACATCAGAGCTCAGAGCCTCTTTAAGAAAATAAAATGTCATCTATGACCAGTGATTAACAGCAAATATTTCTTTCTCGTAAGAATGATTGGCTATACTGGTTTCTTTCAGACTCAAGAAATTGAACATTTTATGAAAATAAGGACTAAATAAATTGTTTTTGACCTGTTGATTTTTTTGTTTGTTTGTTTGTTTTTCAACAGACCCCGATCCTAAAGCCATGTCGGCCAATCTGATGCCTGGAAAAAGCTCCTCCATAGAGTGACAGGGTAACTACAGTTATATTGTCATGGTTCTGATTTTTTCTGTTGCTGCCTTCCTGCTGCTGATCCTCTCTCCCTCTCCCTCTCCCTCAGCAGGTGCATGCAGAGAGGCGGGGCTGGTCAACCTGGGAGCGGGGCTCATCAGCCTCACCTGTTTCTCGTTGACTGTTAAGCAGCCTTTGAAAACCACTCTCTCCCTGACTCCTGTGCCAGACGATTCCCGTACTAGCCTAGTCTCTGTGTCCTCGCTCCCAAGCAGATCTCCCCGCTCTCGAGTTATCAGTTTCCTTCGCTACCTTTACGTCTCTCAAGTATCGGTCCAGTGAGTTTTTGCAGTCCTGGTTATTTTGTGTTCTAGCAGTTAACCGTAAGTCTAGTGTTTTCCCTTCGGGTGATTTTCTGTTGTTTATTTGTTACTTTTGCCGTTTTTGGTTTTTGTGTTTTTTCTTGCTTTGCGTTTATTCCAGTTTTTCCCCGCAAGGGTGTTTTTTGTTGTGACTTTTTTTCAATAAATTTATTCCTTTTTTGACTCTGCATCTGGGTCCTGGCTCTCCTTGACACACACGTAACATATATGTAAAAATGTTATAAGTCCTGTTAGCAAATTTTAAACCAGAACTCTTGTGGGCTAGTCTGCCATTGCACATTTCCAGCATGTAAACAAAGGGCGCACCCTCAGGCGTCAAAAATAGGAAATTAGAGTGCACACTCTGATGTCTCAAACCAGGTCATTTAAATAATACTGACTTGACCTGACATACAGCTGTGCATGTTGACGAATCGTCTTATAAAGGTCTCCATGGTTTGATTTCAGAAAAAGCACAGCGTAGGCGCAGCTAGGAATATCTGTTGTGCGTCTTCATTGTGCCTCACAGACGCGCGTTCACAGGGACACATCGTATGCTCACAAGCACAAAGAACAAGAGAAAATGATCCATAAAGCAGCAAATACAACATTTGCTCACAAGTGCTGTGGATCACATGAGGACTGCAGCCATTGTCTTTGCTTTCACTGAGTAATGATTTTGATTTGATAGGCGCTGACTACACGGAAAACAAACCATTAGTACAGTCTCAAAATAATCAGCCATACTGATAAAAGAGAATTTCAGAGAAGTGCCATAAAAAAGACATCAAACTTACCGATGAAGAAGGATGCAGAGAAAAGAGACAATAATTTGCCTTGAGCATGTCTACATCCCCGCTTTGCATTATTTACCAAAAAAACAAACAAACAAACAAAAAACTTGTCTTCAGACTTTTAAGACAATGTCCAATAACAACAAAGGTGTTTTGACGGGTTGTCAGATTTCTCCCTCTGGGAATATCTATTAAAAGTCGACTGTATTGCATTTACAGCAGCATTATTCTACACAAGCTCGGCATGAATAGATGAGCAAATGTTGTTTCTTCATGTGCTGCATTTTCAGTTACAAAGCATAAAGTATTTAACTATTTCAGAGATATGATTATGTGTTTAAAGCTGCTGTATGGGTCTTTTCGAATGCTTCGCAGGCTTTAAAAGAGCAGGAACAAATGTAAAGAAAGGCAGCACTTGCTATTTTTTTGCATTTTTTACTCATCAGCCACATGTCTGACAGATTGCCCTTGAATGGCTGAGCAACCTTCCGAGACAAAAGTACCTGTGAGTGATCCTCACAAAACAGTGAAGCTTGCACACGCCATTTGTTGATGAAAAGACTGGATAAGCAGTGGGTTTTTATCTATATTTACTTTTTTTGTCCATTTTTTCTTTGATTTTGCAGCATTCAAAGTGGATTTCTTGGCAACCATAGCAGATTTTTTTTCCAGTTTCTTCTCCTCCTCTCTTGCACTGTGTGCCTGTCATTTTCCCTGCTGCCTGATTGACGTTTTTCTCAACATCCATCCGCTACCTGGCTAAGAAGTGAGTGATGGTAATGTGCTGTCACAGTGAGTCAGATCCAGGCCCTTCACAACCCATGTAGCCATGGGTGGGCCTGGGTGGGCGTGCTATTTTCCCCTCAGCAGGTGTTAACGATAAATGCATCTCCTAATTCACTGCTAATATAACCTTGATGCAAAAGAAAGCTCATACATCCTACCAGCAACTACTTTACAATTCCATGCCAGCAGCAGAACGTATATTTGAGCGGGGTTTTTATACAAAGTTCACAGGAAAGTTTACACCACACATACATTTGCAGGCTGCTACATTTGTGTGGCCTGTACGTAGCGACTGGCAGCACCTGGTGATGAAATACACACCCACCCAGGGCCAATCCATGGCTACGTGAGGGGGCTGCAGAAGGCCTGATACTGATAGCACAGCAACATCACGCACTTCACAGCTGGCTCGTGGTGTGATCCTAAATAAAATGTCAATCAGGCTCCAAAGCATGTGAAGGCGAGCCAAATATAAAGCAAACGTCCCTGTCAGTGGTGGACAAAGAGCTCAGAAATACAGGGGATAAAAACTCTGTTACAAGAGCAAGTCCTGCAATTCAAAACTTCAGCAAAAGTACATTAAAATGACCATTCACATATCTTTAAAATAAAAAAGTCAAAGCACTGTTGTGCAGAATGGAAAAATCTTATTGGATAATAATTATTGATGCACAAATGCTCATAAGTATTAATGTTGCAGTTTGTGAATATTTGGATCATTTTGACTGCTTTGTGTACTGCCAGTTACAGAATCTATTTTGATACATTCTAATTTAATAGTTAATTTCTATTATTTATTAAAATAAACCTAAATCACATACTCTGCATTAATGATCTGACCCTAACAAACTCACAGTGATATCCCTGAGAAAAACTACTGGCGTCTGTGCTCTTTATGCAAAGCTTTTGATAGCAGAGCCTCAAGTGATGAAAAGCATATGAATTAAGGGCAAGGCATACTTTGCAGAACATTGTTACATAATGGATTAAAAACACAATATAGGATGGAAACCCCTTTAAAAGTAATTAAATCACTAAAACAAGTAAACAGTCAAATATATGACAAAAATAGAATCCATAATACTGGATTCTAATCGTGTATAAATTCTGCACAACAAAAACAGGAAGAAGGAAAAATCACACAAACCTTTATCATTTAGAATTTTATCATCCGAGAAAGTTATTGGCAGAACATTCATTTAACATGAAGCGAACAGGATGAGTTTCCTGCAGTCGCTGTGGCCTTCGCTCATAGGTTCGTTTAGCCGACATCTGTCATGTTTAAAAAGTCAAACTCCTCGCGTCATGAAAAGAGTCCGCTGCATCATGGAAGGTCTTGACCTTAAGTCAAACCTGCACCTTCATCCCGCCCAACAACCGACAGATTAGGACAAACAGTTGATGGAGCGTCCTTGCAGGGGGACAGACGATGAAGGCAGCTGTGTTTCAAAGATAACTCTGTGCACTCCAAC
>JAPZDX010000005.1:21873778-21888318 GCA_029783625.1 Naso annulatus | reverse complement strand
GTTCAAATAAAGAAACATGAAAACAGCTGGACTGCACTTCATGTTAACTTCCTTACTAAAAACCTGTAAGTATTTAATGAATGTTTTATGACTCACTATGAGTAACTATAATGTAGTCTAACAGAATATTAATGTCAGTGTCTGTCATTGTAAAGAGCAGAAGAGCGATTTTATGTATATTAGAACAGTTGTCATTCTATAAAATCTTCATACGTAAAGTCCCTCCGCCGACCTCTCATTTTGTGTTGATTGTAGCACCGTGTGTGGACAGAGGTGGTACTGCTTCCCCTCAGAAAGATCTTGTCCAGTGTGAACATTTGTTTTGGAAGATAGTGAAAGACATGCGTCACTTATTTGCACAAAACCAGTTCGGCAATAAACGCGAAATATTGAAATGATCTAAAGATAAATCTGGTAACATTTTCTACGAGGCCTGTCTCTATAATGCATTATAGAAAGTTACGGTAACCATGAGTGCTTATAACTTTGATTATACAGCACTATAGGTGCATTATAAGTGTGTTCATAATGTGTTATAACACATTATAGAGACAAGCTTCATAGAAAGTGTTACCAAAAATCTCCTCCTGCTTCCAAACACAGAGAGTAAAAAAAGAGCAGCGGATCAAAAATGCTTGTAATCGTCTCTTCCTGTCTGCGTGCCGTAAAGTGTTTTGTAGCGTTCCCGCTGACTGAGCGGACCGGGCGAAGGCATTGTACAGACAGGAAGTAATCTCCAATCCACTCGCCGACAGTCTCATTTGATGATGGAGGTAAAATGTGAGAAATCAGGATTAAATTGAGACTGATTCAGAATCAGATAAAAGTTTCATTTATCAACTTCTGTGAAGTTTTTTTAATTGATATTTTTTATGACATTGTTTCTAAACTATATACAACTATACATTTATTTATAAATTTTTAATCAATACTCCTTCACTCTATGAGAACTAAGCAGACTCACTCTGCTGATGTGGCTGCTGTTGTTCGGAGACGTTGTGATGTGAAGCACAAGTAGAGACAGTTTGTCAAACTCCTCGAGTCTTCAGTCAAGATTTCTTTTACAAGTTTTAAATAATCAACAGTTTGAAACCTGCCTGTGAATATATTGTGCATTTTTCTAAGCAGTAATTAGACTAAACTGTAAGGATCTGTTCGTGGGTGCATGTATGGTTAGGATCACTTAAGGCAATGCTATTCTGTTTTATGAACTCATTAACTGCGTATGTACACAGTTACTGATGCTTGAGATTTTAATGTTTTCAATTTCATATTTTTGAATGTTGTGTACTTTATGCCCTGAAAACCTGTTTCATAATGGACAGGGATTTTTTCAAATCACATGATTTTTTTTTCTAAAGCATGAAATGTTTTTTATGTAACAAGAGTGCACTGCATCACTCGAGCCACAGCAGTTCATTGTGTTTCACTGAGCTACAGTACAATCCCTGTGCAAGTGAGAGACGCAAGGACAGCACAATGAACAGAACCACAGCGCCCTCTGCAGGAGGGCAGAGTGGGGAAGAGGAGTAGAAGAAACAGAGAAAAAACAAGGGTAGAGAGAGGAAATACAGGAGAGGAAGAAAGCAGAGGAGAGGTTAAGTAAAGAAAGATAATGGAGTAAAGAGGAGAAAGAGGAAAGGAAAGAGAAGAGAGGTGAAAGAGAGAGAGGATAGGAGAGGAAGAGATGAGACGGAGAAGAGACAGCAGAGGAGGAGAAAATAGAGAAGTGAAAAAGAAGAGACAGAAAAGTGGAAATGAGATTTTTAAGAAAAAGGAATGGACAGGGAAGAAAGGAGAGGAGAGGAGAAAAAGAGAGGACAGGAGAGAGGACGAAAAAGACAGAAGGGGGAAAGGAGAGAGAAAAAAGAGAAGAGGAACATAAAGAAGAGACATAAAGAAGAAAGAAGAGAGTCATTAGCAACTTAGCCTTAGCTACTTTCCACGATATCGCGTCAGCAAAAACATGTTTTTAAAAAGTAAAACATGCCGCCAATATCCCACTTTGAGCCGGAAACGACAGGAATGAGGCTAACATCGGTTTGTCAGTGTGGGGCTCTTCACAGACTCGACTGGCTGCGGTGTCTGTATATTACATGTCAGTGTATTTTATACATGTTTTCATCATGCATTCTGTACATGTTTAGACCTTTGCTTTCATAGTGTTTTACCTACATTAAAATATATATTGCATTTTCAAAGCTTACATGTACACCAGAGAATGCATGAATTAATAATTGCACGTCTTCACATTCAAGTGCAGCCTGCCTGCAGTAGTAAACAAAGGCTTAATGATGATATTACACTGTTGCAGTGATTGTGTCACATACCTGACAATTTACCGTTGTTACTGTAAATGCAGCTTGAGTAGCTGTTGCATTGCTGCAATAATCTCACAGAAAAATCGTTCATCTTTTGCATAAAACTGAAGAGCCATGAAGACAACTGCACACACAAAACATACTCAAAATTACTGCACAATATGTGTGTGCATGATGCCATTGATTTCTGACTGTTAGCAACATAAATATCCTGCATACAGACAACTAAAGACGGTGAGAATGTTTGCTGACAGACACATGGATCACTTTAATTGCACATGCTGCAGCATCGTGCATGCTGACAGAGCTGGTGACATACAGTGACATCTTTGTTTTTGCATCCATTTTGAAATTCATACACAGACAGACACAGACACTCTCACTGTCTGTCTGCGCCTTTGTCGGTGTCACTCAGACGCTCTCTGTTTCTCTGTCTGTCTCTCTCATCATACTTTCACTCTCTCATTGGTGCAACAAAAGGCAAATTCATCTGTGAACTCTGGGAGGCACGTAGCATTCACTTGCAACTCGCTGCAGATCAAGACCACAGAGGGTGGCCTCGCACACGCACACTGTAACACTCCTGCAATCAACCATATTTGTTTCTCTCTCCTCTTTCTCTCTCTCATACACACACTCCTCCATCATTTGCAAAAACAACTACCGTTTTATTTTATCTTCTCTTCGAAGGCGTCATGAGTGAGTTTGGGTATTTTTTGATCCAAGCGTGATGAATGGAAGATGGAGTGCACAGTTAGGGGGGTTTAAAATGCGTCTGTGACTCAAAGCAATATGACTTCAGTCTTTTTGTTCTTTTACTATCAGAACATAAGCGAGCATAGACTCCAGAACTCTGGAAGGTTGCACCAAACCCTGTGTGCAGCACAAATAGACAAAGTCTCAGCCTCAAAGCGAGAGGTAATGATTTTTCCTCCTGGTAGGATGCTGCCCCATACAGGGTTGGCGAATAGAAAAGAAAAGAAGAGAAAACAAATCATTTTTCCTTTTTTCTTTTGATCAGCTCTACTTCCAACTGGTTTTAAAATGCCTTTGATTAATACTGCCTATTTTGCTACTTTACTTAATTAGTTTAGTGACTTCATGCTGCGCAGCATTCAGTCTCATGACTCCTTTCAACTGGTTTGAACAGCAGTAAGCAAACAAAGAAATGAGGGAATGAAATGAAGCAGAATGCAACAAACTTTGCCTTGGATAAATGTACAAATACACCAACTTCACCAAGTGGAGTCATTTATTTCTCTGGCTTGTGATAATATCATACTTTGAAAAACTGGACACAGGTGCCTTTCATTCTCTCTCTTTTTTTTTAAAGTTCAAGGGCCAGACTTCCTCGACTGTGACTGAGAACAACGTAACAGCAGATAAAAAGGCCCCTCAAAAGCCGTTGGGTCCTTGCAAATCGCTTCACATTTTCAAACTAACCTCAGCAAAAACAGCACAAGCAGACTTTACACTATGTTCCAGTGATTCAGGTTTTTCCATGAAAATAAAAAATATTTCTAATTAAAAAAACTAGGCAAAACAGTTGACTTTATGAGCTAAAGGTGCTTTCACAGTTTTACAGAAGTTACATCATCAAGCACCAGATTATTGTATGTGTTTTTTTTTCTCAAATCTAGAAAAAGGTGCACACAAACTGTATGAAATGAAATGTTTGACTGATAGATTTAAACGTCAAAATGTTAAATATTATTTGAAAACAAGTGTTGGCGTGTCGCCAGCCAGGTTTTTGTCTAATATTAGCATTAAATGATCTTTAGTGTGTGGTCTAAGTGTAAGATGCGAACACATAGTGCATGTCCAACATGAATGACAGTAGATAAACATCACATGACAGAATGTGAAGTTGTTCAATTTCCTCTTTTAATTAATCATGCGCTTTGGGTGTAACTTGTATTAAGTGTTAGCTTCCATTTAGGGCTCTTTCAAGGTTTCTTAAAATAATGTGAGCAGATTTCTGAAATAAAACCGAGGACATTTCAAGTTCAGCATACAAAAATCATTCAATATCATCATTATTGAACAAAAAATGGGGACAAATTGGGATTTCATGCATTCTGACGACTTGCAAAGGATGCAATGGACCATCGTCTGGGTAACAGCGGCATATTAATGTAATTTTTTTTTTTCTTAATCATGTCATGAACATGATATTTCTGCTTCTTTTAAAGGTTCATTCCTCCTCTTGTCTGCTCTTCTCTTCCCTCTCCTTGTGTTGCTCTTCTAACCATCTTAACTTTTTCTTCACCCTTCTTCCTTCTCTTCTCTTCTCTTGACCTTTTCACCTCACTCTGGCACATTCTCCTCCCTTGACTCATTTACTCCATTATTTCTTTTTGTTCTCACTTTCTTCTTCTGCTCTTTTCCTTCTGTCTCCTTTACTCCTCTTTCTATCTTTCAGTAATCCTCCTCTCCTGAAACAGAGCCACATCAAAAATATTGTGTCAGCTATCACATGGAAATCTCTACAATAAACTCTGTTACACCAATGACAGTATGCTTTACACTGAAATTAAAGGCCTTCAGTCGCTCCAACTCTGACTTATTTCTTCCTCTGCCTTCATAAATAGCACTGATTGCTTCTTCTTCTGTCCCTGGAGTAAACAAGCAGAAATACGGACAGCACCACCACAACATGGATTTGTCATCATGATTTTATTTTAAAAAGTCACCTAAAAGACCCTGCAGTTCATGGCTGGACTACAATGCATCTGAGCAGGATCTACGATCACCACCTCACAACGGTGTCCTCCCACATCGCTCTTTGATGTAGGTGTGGACTATAATACCAACAGTGCAGCGTCCTGGACACGATGTCATGTCCTGTGAGTCACACATCATTACAGGTACCACACCAAAAAAGAAAACAACGTTGAAATTAAAATCAATTAAAATTATCAAGACGCTGTTGTAGGGAGCTGTGCATCGAGAGCAAAGGGAAAAAAAACTAAATTAATATTTGTGCTTGCTGGTTTAAGTTACTCCCAGAAAGCCCTGTCTTTGGGATTTTGCCACAATAGCTGACTGTATGCTGCTTCAATGCCACAGTGCAAGTAGAGATTGATTAACACCCCCCACCCCCGCCACCGCCTCCCAATTTATGGCCGCATAATCATAAGTGCCCACCCTTGAAAACCCGGTGCCCCCTTCTGTATCATCATCTGGTGCCGGCGCTGGTACTGGCGTACATCTGGAGTTGGTCCCCAAACGCCACGCTGTGGCTGCCCACTGCTCCTCGGGGACGGTTAAACGCAGACCAAATTTCACTGTATGCTGTGTATGTGACCAATGAAGCACCATTACCTTTTTAAATTAGCATTTTGCTACAAACACTAAATTGTAGGCTATGTTGCAGCTCCGTTGCTATTGTTATGTCTGTGTGTGATAAATAATAAAGTAAGAGCCAGATGCATCTGCAGTTTATGCATTAATATTCAAATGCAAGAATTTATGACTCTTTAATCTTCTAATCTGACACAGTGAACATTTACCCGACAAAATATCTTGGCATTAGTCTACTCAGTGAGGCTCAGTCTCTAAAAACTGTTTGCTTCACATGCAAAATTAGTTTATGGGGTGCAGGAAGATTTATCAACATTTTTGAACATTTTCCAGGAAATTACAAACTCTAAAACACCGTTAAGAATACCAACAATTCAATAATTTGTTTGTCATTGTTTGGCTAGATTCTGACACACAGACCAATGTGATTAAAAACAAAATCAAATGTGGCTCCAAAACAGAGCAACACTTAGATGCACTGAATGCTATGGCCTCTGCTGGCTGTGTTTTTGCACAGCGTACCAGTGGGGGTGCACTGAGGTTAAAATGGCAGCTTGGGGAGCCACAAATGGCAGTGACAAAAACTCCAAAAACAGAACAAAAAAAATTGGCTCCAGTGAAACAGTGACTGAGGCAGCTGAGGGAGAGGGAGGATTTAGAAGCTGTTTGATCGATCACAAAGGTGCAGATATCTAACGAGCTCAGCCAGCCAAATCCTACAATGACTCACCTTGACAGACGTTTTGAGCGATGGGAACAAAAGGCTGCGTCCCATTTCCGCAGTTCGTGATAAAACTCTAAACACACACTAAACAGTAACGTCACACTGCTGTGGGAGTGTGTGTACAATCTTTCAAGCTGTTACTTTCCCAACAATCAGCTGTGTCACCACATTATACAGTTTTAATTAAAGGACTTAAAATGCACTAAGCAATCAACACAAAACTCAAAGGCGTGTTTAGTTTGCTTCATATATGTCACATGTGATACTTCGGTCCAGATGGTCACCAATGTGTGACCATTTTCCATAATTAATTTTTCGTAAATTCTCAATAATCTATGCTCTATGCAACAGAATGTCTTTAATTCACTTTGATGTTTTAAATTGCTGGCCTGATTTCCCCAGTGACGCAAAACAAACGTACATAATTTAGGAATATCAATGAATCACGTCAGAATTTAGTCACACTGATGCTCGGAATCCTCACTGAAAATGAAACTATTCGAGTGTTTTTCGCCCAAGAAACATGCCTTCTATTTCTGCTGCTGTATGCTTCTCTAACAGACCACATGGGCCGATAATATTCGTATCAAATGGCCTTCATTTATTTAAACAGTATCAATGACAGGTGTTGCTCACCGCCACATCTGTGACACATGTAGTTCTTTCAATGAGCTTTTCTTTCATTACAAGCATTGCATCACGGCTCATGATCGCAGTACAATAAGGAGAAGAAGCAGCTGACCTCCCAGTGTTGTGCTATCCAAATGCATGATAGTCTGCGCTCACAAGGTAAAGACGGGCTGTAAAACGAGGTGATGGACATGACAGTAGGCGGTGTCAGCAGTTTCAGTTGGTGACAATTAACTTTATCTGATGAATCTGCTTTGAAACCAGGTCAGTAACACAAAGCATTGTCTCAAAGGAACAGTGGTGATTAAATCTGTTTTTCAAGCTTTATTTAACCCGAGAGCGATTGACGTTTTTGGATCACAGACACCATTTTGTAGTTCTAAGAGCCTCCTGTTTCATTGCAACCTTACCGCAAGAACTGTGAACCATTATAGTTCTTAGAACAACGTTTTGAGAAACTTTTTTAGTTCCAACTCCAGAGTAGGTACTTTTACAGCAAATGAGGAACTATAGTGAACTAAAGCGTACCTTGATTGGTCGAACTCAGAAGCCAGCGCAGGCAATCGCTTTTTTTAAAAACTAGCTGCATTAACAGATCTCACGAAACATGAAGAGAGCTCATAACAAGATCGTCAAGATCTTGTTTTGTCGTTGTATCTTCTCTGAGATTTAATGGGGTTCAGCTTGAGATTCGTGGTACATTATTGCAGCATACTAGACAAAACCATGAAGCGGTGATGCAGTGGCCTTCGTTTCTTGTTGTCTTGTTGCTGATGTTGTTGTTGTAAGTCGCGCTAAAGTTACGTTGTAAGTCGCATAGAAGTGACATTAGCATACCAATGGGTAGTTACACACCTCGTGTAGGGGATTCTTACTGGCAGTGCGAATGCCAACAGAAAAAGGTCCTTAAAGATGTTTAGTTCCAGGGTGCACAGTTCCTTTCAAAAAGTTCTTTGAACTGTTTGGTCCGAAAACACCTAAAGATGACCATCTGAACTACCAGCCGCTGAACCGCTGCAGTTGGGGTTTATGAGGCTGGCTCAAGGGCACCTCAGCGGTGGACATGATGAAGGGCTCGCAAAACTTTTTTTCTCCAATTCATCCAATCCAATGTCCTGAACACGGCAGTCCCTCTCCAGTCAAAGTGTTACCAAATAAAAATGTGGGGTTTTGTATCAAACAGTTTGGCTGAAGTGATTAAGTAAGTAAATGACATTTTGGGTTCTAAATAAGAATACTCTTGACCCCATTAGACATCACTGGGTGATAACTTTCAGAAGTAAATCATTTCCTCAATATCCTGAATATTGGATTTAGAGGCACGCGAGCATCAAACTGAATAAATCTGAGCGGTCGGCAAGAGCTGAGCGCATAAAGGTTTGTGATAGAATACATTCTCACATTACATAAGCTGCTATGTTTGGCTTTTTTCATGTAACTTGACATTTCCATTAAACTCTTTCACCTTCTGTTAATCTTTCTGTGTCAATATAAGAGATAAGACTTTTTTAGGGTTAGATGAATGGAAAAAAGACTGACTTTAATGTAAAGCGTCCATCTATACAATCCACACCAACTTTGACCTCCATAACACTTTTACTGTCCTAAAAAACAACTGAGGAACTGTTTAGTTAACAGCCAGTTAAACTTGTTTTTTAAACCAGACTTTATCTGTTTTTTTGTTTGTTTGTTTTTTATTATTAGAAAACGTACACACCGAAAGTTATGCACTGTAAACATGCAGCCTTGAGATTTACACACAACTGTACACACGGTTGTGGTGCATGTGCGGTAATTTTATTAACAGAGGACATATTAAGCTTGAATGAAATCAACAGAAGCAGCTCTGTACCAGATGGATTTAATGACCGTGTTACATTATTATTTTCAGAGTTTGTCCAGCAGTTTTTCCACTGTGTAATGATTTATTTAAGTGTTTGTGGTGCATGTCAGGCAAGCCTCAAGTGGTCATCCAAGGAACTGCAGTTTTTAAAACTTATGCGTTGGCTTCATTATAAAGCCCCATAGGTTTCTGCTTGGCTCCACCTTATTCAAGGTGCACTGACCTGGAAAGTTAGCATGACCATCTCTGTGTTATCTGCAAGTACAGTCACCACAGCACTTTTGTTAACCACTCACTGAAACCACTAATAGGCATATGATCAGACATGAAGGCACATCACATGGTGCTTATGTTCCTTCTCAGCAAACCAAGGAGACTGGGCCATCAAAGCAGCTCTGCATGCAAAGTTCACATTAGCATTTTGCATTGCAGGAGCCGCTGCTTCCCACCTGGTCCACCACGACTGCGAGCAGAACGAAGGCACCAAATGTGTGAGCACAACAAGTACAGCAGATAAAAATTAAACACTTTGAAAATAAAACCACATCATGAATTTGTCTTTCAGTTTAAATATGGTCATATTCAACAAGAGGATACTACATTTAAGACTTAAAAAATTCAAAACTGTTCTTAACTTTCAGAGATAACACCACCACAAATGATTTTGAATTTTTAGTTTTTTCTGTGCTGGCAGAGTAGCTCCAGAGGGACTGTGTGCTGGTCAGTCAGTTGGTCCAGACTGGCCAGTCTCAAAAACTGACTGATGGAGTGTTGTGAAATTTTGTGCATTTGTGATCGCCAGAGAATCAATCTAATGACCTTGGTGATCCCTTGACCTTTCCTCTTGTGCCACCATGAGGCTGACAGCTCCAAGTGAAATATCCTGACAACTACAGGATGGCATAACATCCCTAGAGGATAAATAATAATCTTCAATTATCCTCTGCCATCGTATCAAAAGACCTTTTTGTCTAATACTTTAATATGAAGGACTGCTTGTAAAACAAACAATATCCCTATCCTGAAGTTAAAATCCCAAACAGTTTTTGCTTCTGTCACATTTTTAGTTACTGTGGGCTCGTTTTTTACTGCAATATGAAGTCTTGCTTCTCTATGGATTCAGGACAGCCATGGCAAGAGAAAGAGGTGACTCAACAATGTTTTCTGTGCATTGGAACAAAGTTAAAATGCTTGAGATCATAAAATATAAAACTTGAACATTGAATTTCCCAAATGTTTTAGTTTAAAAAACTGAAAAATAAGGAATCGGTAGATACAGTACAACATATTTTTAGGTGCCTTCAAGTCTGAAGAACATAGAAAAAATATTTTGGTGGCTCTACATACATGCAGGAGTAAGGTAATGATGAAATAACACTTACCTGAGATGGTGAACAGGGTGAACATTACACCTTCCAAACAGACATTCATTATCATACTGAGCATGTTAGCAATGCTAATGTTAGCCTTTAGATCAAGTCCTCGCTGTGACTTCATTCTTACAGTGCTTTGTGGCTTTAGACTCTTCTCTAAACTAGTATCTGGTTAAATAATTGTACAAATCAACTGTTACTGTGAGCTCTTACAAGCTTTACTCAAATCATAATTATGCTTTCCTGCAAAGGTGAGATGATGGAGCATCGTCAGTGACTTCTTCTTTGTTGCTGCACTGTGAAAAATGTCTTTAACCAGGTGACATAAGTGTTAGAAACAGAGAAGGTCTCATCTGAAAAGTCCGATCAACATTTCTTCATAGCAGAGTATGGACAGAGTACGTGCATTTATAAGTGATGATGGATATACACTAATGACATATTATTAAGAAAACATCACAGATTTCAGCTTCAGTGCTCACAGAGGAAGTCTGGCCTTGAGGAAAACAGCCTGCAGACAGTTAGCAAAAATGATTTAAAAACAAAAACAAAACAAAACAAAACAAACAAACAAACAAACAAAAAACATGCACAGTGCAGGTGAAACAGCCAAACCAAGACTCTGCCTCTTCTTTCATACCATACTGAGCATTTTATTCCCTTTGCTGCAGCAGATGAAATACAGAGTGAAATATTGCAGGACTCCAGTAAGACAGGTGGCTCATTATCCCCATCATCAACAAAGAGGCAGAGAGAAAAACGACCACCAAGGTTTCTGACATAAGGAAACATCTCATCCTCCTCAGAGGTTTCCTACTGTATGTAATTAGCAGCAAGAACAGCGTAAGGAAATACTAATGATGCATTTCTCTTTTTTCTGCCTCATTTTCTCCCCTTTTTGAAGCCTTTTGTAGCCATATGAACCATGACTTTCTAGTAAAAGCTTGGAAAGGTGAGGAAATCATCCTTGGAGCTTTACAGACACTAAATGTTTTAAAATGTCACCATGCAAAATACTTGCTAGTGAACACCTGGTATCTTTATTAAGTGGGAGAAAACAAATGAGGATGAGCGGCTTGAGAGAGATGCAAAACTGTTTGGAATATTTGTGTTTCATTATGATTAATGAGAGGTGATCCATATGGAAACTATGAGGTGCATTAACAAGGGGAGTAAGGTTCGTTACAGGGGAGCGAGGGTATTCGTCTCTGTGATTTGAGTTAACCTAGATTCAGCTGGGTGCTTGACGACCGCTGTAGTTAGTGTTGTTAGCAGGGAGTGTTTGATAATGAGGAAGATGAAGAACAGAAGCTTGTAGTAAGAAAAAACGATTTCAGGTTTGCTCTGATATGAGGTTATTCAACTTAACTGTCCTCACATCATAACAAGTAAAATCACATTGCAGAGTGTGTTTAGCAAAAAACAAAAAAATGTTGTACAGTGAGAGTTTGTTATATCTGTGTTTTCAATCACATTGCAGGATCATAAAAATAACCACAGACTTCCATAAATTAAGTTATAAGGCACTGCTGTGCTTTTTTAAATGAGCAGATGTCCCAAATGTCTGATCTGCAGGAAATGCTCATCAGACAGAAATATACTTTTTTTGCTTTCTTGCTGCAAGATGGATCGCACTCGTCTTGTCTGTTAAATATAAAGCTACAGGCTGTAGCGTGCCAGCATAAAGACACAGGAAACAGGGGGCTCTGTAGAAAGAAGGCATGTGGTAACCTCGTTTTTCCCCTCTGCAATTTTCTGTGGCCAAAAGTATCACAGTAGATGCTGCATGTTTGTTAAATGTTGCAAAAGACACCCATGTGGTTGATTCATTTGTTTAAATAACACAGAATAATAATTTTGAACAGTTGCTCAAGCACATTGAGAGCTGGAGCTCAAAAAGAACATCAAGTGCATGATCATCAGGCAGTGAATCACCACTCAGCACCCAAAAACTAGCTGTGACTCAGTAAGTCGATCAGCTAACGTTGGCATAACGAGCCAAGCCTTGTTTTTAGCAAAGCTCTTAACTAACGAATGAATGCTAACGAGGGAAGAGGCGCTGTGTTGTGTTCAGGGGCTTCTGGAAAAGAGTTACACTAATGACAAAGAGCTGTCTGAAAATCAGTTCCAGTATAGCTGCTATCCTTTGTTCCATGAATTCACAAAATCTTCTCAGCATGTTTTATCTTGTTTGCTTAACTTGTGTAACAAATATCAAATTTGTGTCCTGTCTTCTGCGGGAGTTCAACCTTGGTTACCTCTGACCTGCGAAAATCTCAACCAAGAGCAGAAATGTTTGTGTGGTTGACCCATTAAACAGACCACAAACCTGCAAACTGATTTGCATGTGTGTCTCATTCTGCACTGCACAGACCGTTTAATTTGTGTTAGGTTTTTTTTTTGTTGTTTGTTTGTTTTTTTTTACCCTCATCAATTGCAGGTCGACTGCAAAGCAGCAATATAGGCTCGTCTGATTTAACCAACAACACAAATTGACCTAGTCATACATTAAAGATGTTTCTGGGATAATTAGGCTCTATTGAGTGAAGTCAGTTCATATACTGTTGGGAATGAGGCAACAGCAAACGATCCAAAGTGTTAATAACAGCACAGTTGATCAGTTAATGATGGGCATTAACATTTAGGCTAATATACCCCTCTGCACCAGCTTATAATTAGAGTCCAATTACAGCTTCACAGCGTTCTGCAGAGCATGTTATTAACACATGGATGGTAACAAGAAGTGCACATTGTGAGCATCAAACGTGTCTATTACATGATCAATAAATTCTATTCTTGACTCAACACAGGGGCAATAACTTGTAGGCTGAATAAGTTTGGACGAGGACGCTTGCTATAGATGTCCTTCTTTATAATTCAGTTTTTGTTCGGGTAGCAAAATATGTCACTAACTATACTGAAAGAGAGTGTTTCATTGTTATTCTTTTTTATCTTGTTTTCTGATCATTTTAAATCAGATGTGTGAAGGAAAAAAAGCATCAAGTTTTCACAAGTGTGGCTGGACATCGTCAGGACACAAAGTTTGTCCTTCCGTCCTGCAGGTGAGAAAGATGTTCAGCATCCAGCTGGTCAGTGAATTTACCAGAGAATCCTCACATGTGATAATTAAACTTCTCCGTGGTAACTATGCACCTGCTACAGGCAATAAATTATATCATTTTTAATCAACATGCCTGTTTGAATCATGGTCAGGCGGATTTTATGCCTCTGGCAAATCTGACTGTGCATCTGGACTGCAGCACATTTCTGTACATAAGACAGTGGAACCTGAGAGAAGACATGTTCCTCCACCTGTGTCCCCAACAGTGCAGAGAGGAGCTGACTGAGGCGTTGCTTTTACTCTGCTGCTAAATTCCTCATCACATAGACAGTCAGACATCTCAAGCAGCACAGATGGAGGATGAGCTGAGCTCGAGGACACTGCCACCCAATTTCCCTCATTACCCTAAATCGTGCGGAGCTCCCAGGGAGACGGCGTCCGTGTTAATAAAAAGTTGCAAGATTGTTTGTAAAGGCACCACACATAATGGATGACAGTGGCGGGGAGCCGTGCAGCCTGACCTTCTGAAGGCCTCTGAGTGCTGTTCATAGTGTGAACGGCTGAACAAATGAATTCAAACACTCATATGATCCTGCTGATGAAGACATTTAAACTGACAGCTAGCAAACTGGGTCAAATTCCACAGTGCACACAGCAAATGCAGTGTTGCAAGTTTATGTTTAATAGCATAAAATGCAAATCTCTTGGCTACATGAACTGTGCACAAGCTGTTGTTAGCTAAATAATTGAGTATCCCTGTAATCTGATTGGCCACCCCAGGTGCAGCCCCATTTGATTGGTTATCTGCCCAGTCAGAGGCGGGCCAGTTTGAACTGTTTGATGATTAGAGGTGCAGTTCAGTCTTACACCTGACAGACAGTAAAAGCACACTTTAAATTCATTTGTATGTAGCCCATCTTTTTCAAGTACAATTTCTCAAAAGAAAAGCAGATGGAAGCTTTATGCTACATTTAGATAGATAGAAACTTTTTTTCATTCCCAAAGGGAAATTCAACTGTCCAGTAGCTCATAAAAACAACAACCATACTTCCACTCATTAACAATAAAATAGTATAAAAATAGACATATAGTAAAGTGCATAAATAGAATTAAAAATTAAATTAAAAGTAAATTAAAATTGCTCATTCCACAGTCCAGCCCTGTTGTGGCAGAGGTGATGTGTGAGTGTGTGTGTGTGACTTATTCAGGCGGTGTTAAACAGTCTTATTCTGCAGCGCAGTGAGCGTAGCCGACTGCTGCAGCTGCTCCTCTGTCACTCCAGGAG
>JAPZDX010000005.1:21828053-21841474 GCA_029783625.1 Naso annulatus | reverse complement strand
CTGTAGATCAGGAAGCTGAAGCGTGCTCCGACGCCGCTAGACTGCAGGCCACTGGCGGGGTAGAGGGGAGGGGAGGGGGGACATTCGAGCTTCGGCATGGTACGGGACAACTGGGCCAAGTGTGAGTGCACCCTAAGATGTTCATCACAGAAGTACAGTTGTGTGACTGAGACAAAGTGTGAAGCTGGAAAACACTGAAGACAGCAGCTTTACCGCTGATATCTCATGAGTTTATGTTCACAAAACAACCAGCTTTGTGTTTTACATTCTCACACTGTCTGCCACGCTGCCCCTGAAACTGTGCCACTGTCTCGACTTCGTTTGCGAAATGTCTGAAGTAACCTTACAGCGTATGGACAAAAAAGCCCAGGCTCCTATGTGTGACTATTTACAAATGGTTTTGTGTTTTATTTTTGGATTAGAATGGGATACAAAGAAAGCAAGCAGAGAACAATGGACTGTAGCCGTCATGTCTTGACTTGAAGTTTTTTGTTATTGCTGTCAAACGTTTCTAAATTTTCCCTCATTTCTGGTAAATTGAGGACAAAACTGCAGTATAAGCCCATTATGTTAAGCCGCAGTGATGCCGAAATAAACTCTTTACATCCAAGAATGACCTCTCAACCACTACTGTGATCACACAATCCCTAAATTACCCTGTAATCTCTGTGGCTGATGCTCTGTGGCTGCATGTTGTCTACAGCATCAGTGTCATTCTCTACACATGGCTGCTGACTGTTTGTCCACCGACAGGACAGGCCAGATCTCATGTTGTCACCAGAGTTTATTGAGCCATTTAGGGCTGAAACTAACAATTATTTCGTTATCCATTAGTCTACCAATTATTTTCACGATTAATTAATTGTTTGTTCCATGAGATGTAAAAGTGTGAAAAATGCTCATT
Organism: Naso annulatus; assembly: GCA_029783625.1. Taxonomy (NCBI): domain Eukaryota; kingdom Metazoa; phylum Chordata; class Actinopteri; order Acanthuriformes; family Acanthuridae; genus Naso; species Naso annulatus. Next base: position 21,840,570 of record JAPZDX010000005.1, on the reverse strand, counting down.
TTTAATTTTGCAGAGCCCAGTGTGAATCTTTCCTCATTTATGATCATAATTGAGACAGAAAAGCAGCAAATCACATTTAAGAGGCAAAACCACTAACTCTTTTCTTTAAAATATGACTAAAATGATGAATTGATTATTAAAATAGTTGGCGATTAACTTTCTATCAATCAGTTAATTGTTTCTTCAGTTAATTGCTGCAGCTCTATTTGTACTGGGAAAGACACATCGTAACAGCACAGCTAGCATCGAATGCAAACAGTCTTGTGTCAAAGTGACATACAGAGTCTGTTAACTAATGAAATGAAGAAGAGAGGTTTCTTCGCACACGTTTGTCTCTTGGTTCCGTGCTAATGTCCTCAGGGACTTCCAGGTGACCGTCAAAAATCTGTCCCACTTCCTCTTCTCTCACGAGCTCAAAACATTTAGAAGAATGAGAGTTGTTTTTTTGTCACCTGGCCAAGATACCTTACAGTCAGAACCTCTGGTCAAAGTCACTTTTGTTGCCAGCTGCAGGTCTCTAATAAAAAATTCGTAAACATGTTCCTGACTGGTTTTGCTTGTTCGAGTGCTCACAGTTTCTGCAGTGTGCCGCACATTTGCCTCCGTCCCCACACTCCTGCTGCTAATAATACAATGCAGACAAGACATCTGACTTTGTTGTCAAGCACCATTTTCCCTGAGCCATGTCTGTGTTAGGCACCAGATAAGTGCACAGATTAGTGCTGGGCAATATAAAGACACTATATTCTTATCAATATATGAAACTATATATATTATTATTGAATATTATTCTACCTTTATATGAAATAAATGTTTTTTTTACTGATTTAAAAGGCTACATTAAAGTACTTAACTCAGTGCTTTAGACTGCATTACAGTTAAGTGATGTAATTTTTTCAACTTAGTTCTAATACTTGCCTTTATATCGACATTACTAATGATTACTGATTAAAATGGAATTGTGTTAATATTTTTTGAGAGTACCAATAGTCATCAGAGGGAATTTGGTCAAAAAGTTTCTAATGTTTGATTCTGTCTCCCAGTTTTAGCATTAATGGAGATTTTGAGGAGATTTAAAAATACAGAGATTTATGTTGTTTATCAAGATAAATTCTAATAATATTGTGATATAATTTTCATCCCATATCAACCAGTCGTAGCACAAATGTGTTGTTGCCGCCAACATTTAAGTCTTAAGCGAGACAGCACGTAGATGTGTACTGAATGTCAGACAAGTGGGTTCAGAATAGATCAGCGATGACATCAGGTGGATGATGAGCTTAAAATGCTTCTGCGACTTTGTAAGGGTGTTTTTAGAGGACACTCCTCTGGAGCACCTTGGTTACAAGCGCCATTGCAGTTTAGATTCAGCACTGTTTACGCCGGGCATCAGCTCAGTGTTCAGATGTATTCTCTCCACCAGTGTTAAAGCTGTAACCTAAACGCAGCACACGTCAGCCCAGGTCGGTGCTGATTTCAGGTGGATGAGCTTCAAATGTCTCTGCAGACTTTTTGGGCGTATTCTTCATAGGACCTTCCACCAGTTGAATAAATGAGGAGGTCAGTTTTAATGTGTTTTACACATTTCAAGCTGCTGATTTACATCAAGGCAAAACACATACATGAGCAGAATGTTCAGCAAGTAGCAGGTCAGGTGGTTGATGTAAGACAGCTCCCTGACTGCTCAGACACGCAGACACACACATTCCCTCCCTGTGCCGCCCCTCTGCCCTGCTCAAATTAGTTAAGTCACTGCACTCAAAAGCCTTCAAACATTCCACCTATTGCTTATGTCAGAGCTGGCGTGAATATGTTGTGTTGTATGGAGTGACTTCCTTTCCTGTCTGGCGAATTTGTGACTGGAGGTAAGCATCAGCCGGTGTTCTCGTGTTCTGTTTACTAGTCTAGCCTCGCGCTCTCTTTTACACTGTGATGCACATGCCAGGTCACAGAGCATCAGCCACACACCTGCGTCCAGCTGCAGCACTCGCTTTATTGCATAGATTCTGCTGGAGGAATTCAGGAGCACATGCAGCTTGTTCCATCGGTGTTACTGTCCACATGAGCCGCTTCAACCTGCAGAGCCCCAACTTGATGTCATAATGACTTCATAAGGAGTTAAAGGAAGTTGTGGCCTGTTGACGCAGGTTTTTTTAACGCCTGCATGTGCCACAGCCTAATTAGAGGGGTTTGCTAAACCATGTGACTTTAAAAAAACCCATTTGTGTTACTCACAGAGCTGAATGAAGACAATGCACCGACATTTCATGCTGTTTGAAGAAGCTGGGATTTAGTTGGCAAGGATTTGACTCATGAATTTTTTTTTTTTTTTTTTTTTTTTAATATTAATTTGATGACAAGTGCGGTGGGAACACTCAGATGAAAACACATGTGTCTTCACCTCCCACCTGTGCCCAGTCTGCTATAATTAGTGCTATCATCAGGCTATCTGTTAAAAGGCTTTTACATTACTGTGAGGGTGCTTGAGTCAGGAGATTTGCTGTGTGTGCAGTGTGTGACAAACTCCACAGAATAGCCTCTCTTCATCGGAGGATTGCTAGTTTGACCCGCCCAAATGACTACTGTGATCAGTGTTTTTGTTCTGCAGCAGCAGTTGGGCGGTTGTTCATTAAACTACAGAAACAGCTTTTCAGTACAGTGAAGTGTATCCTTGCTAGAGCTTCTTGCGGTTCATGTAAATTGTGATGATCTTGAGTTCTGTCTGCCAGTGTTGGTGATGTCTCAGTGTGCGGCCTCACCGCTGCTGAATGAAGGCGTAGGATGGCTGAGCTGAAAACATTTGACCATCTATTATGTCTTTAACTGTTGGTGTTGATTGTAAGCAATACTTTAAGGATAACAATACTTTAAGGTAACAGCAGCAGATGGTTGCCCTCTTAAAAACCCACCAGCCATCAGCTGTTAGCTGGGTCCGTGCTGCAGCTGATATCTGCCCTCCTCAGTCCATATTGGGTGAAAATCTGCTCTGACATGTTTGTGCATATGTACGTGAACATATTGTGTTCTCCTAATTTGGTGCAGCTTTTGGTTGTGTAGTTCCCTGACTTTGCAGTCACATTGAAAACTGTAAGCTTATTTTTTCTGATGTTGCCATCACAGCCCTCAGAAACCATTTAATGTATGTACCTAATTATGTAAGAGCATTATTCAGTAATTGCCTGTTTTAGTTTGAACGTACAAGGGCCCGACCGATACGGGCGTTTAGGGGCCAATGACGATATCAGGGAGCAAGAAAACTTTGATATGTATGAGCCAACATTATACATATGTATAATATCAGCTGAATGTGGTTTACAAATACTTGTGACAAAGATATGTAATGGAGCCAGGATGTTTACTTTTTAATAAACTTTATTTTGAACATCGGTGCACCGAACAGTGAACTACGGATTCCCTGAAGTCCAAAAAGGTGATATGTGCATCACGCACATGTGGCAGCACAGTATGTAACTGTTTACAGCAATTACACTGACTGATGAACCTGCCAAAGTGACCTGCGCTATCAGTGATAACCCTTTGTCCTGTAATATCCTGATAGGTGACCACGTTTTTATCTCCCTCAAGAAAGTTATCTTGTGCGCACGAGGAAAAAAAAATCACCTTTTGGAACTGAGGGGGCTCCGTAGTAAACACTTCACTTATTTGTTATTAAATAACTGACCCTCTGCTGGACAAGCTATGTAATTACATTATTTAAAATCACTAGTCCAAGAATTTATTCCTGCTTTAAAAAACTGTTTTACAATCAGCGGATATTGGAGAACATATACGCTGATACTGACGTGTTAGTGATGTGACAATATTGCCCAATAACATTCAGAGTACATGTCTGGAAAATATATCTCTTTGACTATCAGGCCGAAAAATACACATGTACTCTGGTGAAGTAAAAAGCAAATGAACTGTAATGGTCACTTTGCCTCTATTTCTCTAAAGCTTCCCACTGTGACGGATCCACACTGCCACTGTTCAATGTTTTAACTCGAAACACAGCGGACATAACACCAAATATTGTAGGAAACTTAAAAGAAATTAATAGGGTTTATATTTTTCTTAATTCAGGTGTTCTGTGAGGCTGAGAGTCCACTGTGTGTTGTATTTAGTTAGAAATATAATTATGATATCAGGATCAGCTGCATTTCGTAACAGAACAAAATGTTTCTAGTTGTTGTGGAACAAAAAAACACATTTTTCATTGGATGCCATTTTCTTAAATACTAGAAGAGTTTTGACTTCCCTTCTGTGTTTCGTTTCCCTGCAGAACTTGGCTCGATAATGAGATGAGAAGAATGTATATGACCATGTGAGAATCATAAGAAACAGCTTAAGGGCTAAAATCAGTTTTTTCTCCTCCAGAGAAATAACAAGGTTCCTGTTTCACCACAACCAGAGGAGGGAGAACATATTCAAGGCATGAAGTGCTGTATGACAACAGGTTTCAGGGATGGAAGAAATAAGATTTATTGTTCACTATTTTCACATAAACCATTTATATTCAGATCAGCTACAAGTAATAAGGTAAAAGTGTTCTTTTTTTAGAGTAAGAGTTTGCACTGGTGTATCGTTATGTACCGTACAGGTGTATTTTGGTCCTCACACTTTATGTCAAAAGGTGTTGAGCTGTTTGTAAACTACTCCAAGTCATTATTGGTTTACATTAAACATGTTTTCAGGAAAGATGCAGGCAGAATTAAAAACCACAACCTAAGTTGTAGTGACAGTGCATTTCTTTATCTCAGTAATCATTGTTTTTGTTAATGAATTGGTAACCTTGTTCATTGAGATTTCCCCTTAAGTTTGTCCCCAAGTGAGGAAAAACTTTGCACACTTCTTTAAAAACAAGCTGTCATGCTGCAAGCGTGTTTTCACTGTGTTGACTTACAAGAATGTGTGTTTCCTCCATGGATTGCTGTGATTATTGAATGCACTTGTTTACTTGTTTTTCCTCTTCCATGTGCTGACCTCACCGCTCTTCCTGACTTATTTATTATCTTTAAAACCTTGGAGTCTCCAGTTGTGCCGTTTCCCACATCAGATGTTTCGACGTGTCATAGTAGGAAAAGCACACGTGTCAGCAGCACCAGTGATGATGGACCTGTTGTATTTAAATTACTCGTTAAGTTATGAGAGTGTGACAGTGAGCCAACATGAACAATATCAGGACCTTGAACCTGAAACAGCTAAATGGAACTGATCCATCATTACTTTAGAATTAACAGCAGTGTTTTTCCCACTGTGACGTTTCAGACTGTCTTCAGTGAAAAGGGTTTATTACGGCCTCACTGTAACACGTCACACAGACCCTGAAAGGATAATTAAAAAGGTTTCAGGGTTTTTTAGATTTCTTTTAATGTTGTGAACACTTGTTTCATATTCAGTAACATTAAAAAAATCTGCTTTAAAACAGGAATAAGGCTTTATGCTGGTGTTCCAGCCCAAAGTAAGTCCTTAAACAGAGTTACCTACATAAAAACAAATGTTCACACACCACTCACTGTTTAATAGATTGTTTTTCTCTGAGTAATACAGCTCTAGTGCATTCGTTGTAGCATTAGTTAGAGACCAGGGCTGCACAATTAATTGAAATTTAATCAAAATGACCATATATAGCCTTTTAAATTGCAGGGAGGTGCAATATTTGTTACAGCAGCAATGTGTGTGTCATATTAATTTAAATTCTGTGGTGCTGCGGAGTTGTTCCGGCCAAAACATCATATTGTGTAGACTAAAGAAAACAACTTTGTTTGGTACAGATCTGCAAAAATCACACAATCATCATTTTAATATGATTTTCATTGATTTTTCACTCTAATATCAAAAATCATATTGTAATCACAATATCAGTCCAAATAATCCCAATGATATATTTTTTCATAACTGGCAGCCCTAATAGAGACCAGTAATTAAAGAACAGTTTTAAAGTGTCCATAAACCTGCATTCTATTCATCAAATGACTTAAATGTGAAGTGTACATCGCAGTGGTACATACATGACAGCTTCCATGTTCTCCCTGTGAAGAACAAATACTTTTCTTTCTCTATTAAAATTGTCACATAACTCACCTCTCGTGACTACATGAGCTCTGCTTCACATCATTTTTACTTAAGGGAACAGTCTGTTGGCTTGTGGTATTAAAACTGTGTACGAATGTGCCTGAATTTCCTCTTTTAATCTTTTAAAACTTTTCCAGAGTACATGTTTCAGAAAAGTTGCAAAGCACTCTTCAAACAGAAGCATCAGGACGGGGGGCCGAGAAGGAGAAAGTGTGTTACGGTGAGTTACGTTGTTATTTGATTTCTCGGTGCAATGATGGGATTATGATACTTGTGTTGTTGTGCTGAAACAAACTGTGATTGCATCAACACCAACTAAGGGAAATGAGTAATGTGCTGTTTCCTGCTTTAATATCCCTGCAAACGAAACAAACCTGCAGTGCATTTTGCTGTGCAGCTCACTCGATATTTTTCTTTTGTTAGAATATTAGGTTGTAAATTTTGGCAGAAAATAAGCTGATATTCTCAATTCCAAGACAAACAAATATGCGTACACTTAAAATGAACTTGCAAAGCTTACTTTTGAAATTAAAGTCTGTATACAGAAGTGCACATTATGCTGTCATACAAAATAAAGATTCTCTTGTTTCCCCTCAAACAACAAGCAAAACTAAAGACGCTAATCAGGAAACACAGCGGGCTCTGTTGCTGCTCAGAGGGTGTGCTCTTAAAAATAGGTCCCAGCCTATCTGCTGGAGGGTTCATAGGTCACTGCTGTCTCATGTTTATAAACACCGCTGTGAAGCAGGCGTGTAACCGCACTTCACGTCTGCAGCTTGAGTCTGAACGCCATCATTGACTCCTTCACCAAACTTAGTTTCACACACCCGTCATTCAAGGACACGGTGGTAAGTGGCTTCGCTCCCGTTTCACAAAAGTAAATACAGATACAAGACAAGTCTGTGTTGATGACCAGAATGTGTTTGGCTGTGTTTATGCATGTTTTTTGTGTTCAAGGCTTTTTAAAGGGGTTAATTGCACCACGTGGTTTATCACCTGGATGACTTATCATGAAAGTGCAGAAGTCAGGTCTGTTTCCATTGTTTTTAACTGTAGTTTGTGCAGAAATTTCAACAACTGCTACTCTCGTCTACATTTTGATGAATTCCCTGTTACGTGGCACTACATGATGTATTTACATACTGATAATAGGTACAACTTCCACATGTTCTTGATCTCGTTTTCAGGCAGACAGAAGAAAGTCATTTACTGATAAGCTGTTGATGTCGTTTGCACAACGATTAAGGCTTTAATGAATAAACATAGCCCAGCTTTTTCAATTGAATTCTATGAAAATGGTGTTAGAGTGTATAGTTAGAGATTAAAATGTTTTTTATTCGATCGTTTTAAATATGTAGATTCACACTGCAGCCAGTGTGAGTCTGTTATTAATATATTCTGTTTCAAAATGAGGCTCTGGTTTAATATTATTTAGGTGATCTTTGACTTATTTTCTTCTTCCTCTCCTGTTTTTTTTTTTCTGCAATGTCTTGCTTCTTTTTCGGCATTCAGGCAGAAATCTATTAATTGACATTGTGTTTTTTTTCGCTGTTGCTTCCAGAAGCCTACACTACAGTGTTCTTCTGTTCACACAGGGCCTGGGTAGCTGTGTGGAGGCTTCCCCACCTCTCTGTTTTGAACATTTAGCCCGATGTCTGTGGTCTGCACAGCACAAATGTGTTCCATCATGATGTGCATGCTGTAAATGTAGCATAATTGTTAACAGGCTGGCTGCTAAAGGTCTAAGTGTGTGTGTGTGTGTGTGTGTGTGTGTGTGTGTGCGTGAGTGCGTGTGTACGTGCCATCTAACGAATACCCAGCATTCTTCCTCTGACCTCTCTTTACTCTTCTTCGCTAAAACACCTCTCCTCCTCACACATCAGCCACCCTCAGGCTTCACAACAGACCTTATGAGGATCATTTGACCGGAATGATTTTGGTGCTTCAGGCTTTTTTTGTTATGCTGTTATGCTAAGCTAAAGGCAGCAGCTGAGCTAGTGTGAATATTGTATTCTGTCTGTATGATGTGCATACTTACCCTGACTCTTGCGTGTCACACTGTATGTGAGCTCATGCTGAGCCTCCTTCAGTGTGTCAGTGATCATTGCTCAGGAAACTGATCAGGCTTTTTAAGGCCAATATCGACCACTGATTAAACAACAGCAGGACTGATGTTCACAATCATTTTTGTTCACAATACTTCCACAAAAGCTTTCACGCTGCCTCTTGTCTTTTATTGTTAATAATTGAATTAACTGTCACTTTATTCTCCAAATTCATTTTTAAGATTACTGTTACATTCATCAAAACTTTTATGCTTTAAAGGAGCACATCATGCTGGTAATGTTTCTGGTATGGTCCTTTAATTTTTTGCTGGTTCATAGAGATTCTTGACTTTGAGTAGAATCTCATGAATGTGGATAAGGATGAAAATGATATTAAGGAAGATGAAGCTGCTCAGAATGTGACTGACGAAAAGTAATCCTCCATAAATCTACTTCATGTTGGGGGAAAAAAAACAGAAACTTGAGTTATTTTGTGCACTCCCAGTCTGAATGATTTTGTTGCTCGTGCTGTTTTTATTATTGTTTTTTCTGACTGTCAAACTTTATTATCACTGAATAAATCATAAAATGTGTTGTAATTTTTTCTGCCAGTAATCGATGCAAGGATCCTGATTCATTCCCATCCAGATTAATGCTGCTACATCTGATCATCAAATTGAAACCAAATTATTCAAATTCTGATTTTGTTCTCTTCCTGTGTTGGCAGGGGACCAGAAGTGAGGGGACAATGCGAGTTCAGGTGCACACCAAGTTCTGTTTCCTGTGTGTGCTCACCTTCCTCTTCCATCAGTGCAACCACTGCCATGGAGAAGGGCACCGCCATCAGCACAGCGAACATCACGAAGTCCACAGCGACCTGCAGATTTCCGAAGCTCCATACGTGAAAGGAGCCACCCTGCTCCCAGAGCCCACGAGTCCTCAAGGGCATTCTTTGGAGGAAGAGCAGCGCTTCTACATCCAGCAGCTGTTCAGGCGCTATGGCCACAAAGGTCGCCTAGATTTCCGGGGATTTCAGAGTCTGCTGTTAAGCTTGGGTCTGGGGGAAGTGAAAATTGTGAATGTGGATCATGAGGATCTGGGCCATGACCACGTCACTCACCTTGACCTGCTAGAAGTGCAGGAGGGCCATCACTCACATTCGTCAACTGAAAAAGGCCACAGTGAGGGTCACAGGCATGGTCACGGGCACGGACACGGACACGGACACGGTCACGGTCACGGTCACGGTCACGGTCATCCACACCACAAGCCCGACCCCCATCACCCGGACACAGAGCAGGATCCCACACCATGCAGCAAGCAGACTACTGCTGCACCTACAGGACACGATCATGATCATGATCACAAGCACGATCACGATCATGTTCATGATCACGAGCACGATCATGTTCATGATCACGAGCACGATCATGAACATGATCACGAGCACGATCATGAACATGATGCCTATCATACTCACGATCATGCCAAGGTAGAGGAGAGTGACCATAAACATTCTGATGGACATGTGCAGGACACACATGACCCTGATCATCATGATGATCATGATCATGAAAAAGAGCACAAGCATGAGCACGAACAGGTACACTCGAACCACAAGGACCTGTCTGCTCAACCTCATGACCCCAACCCCAACCACGTCGAGGACGAGCAGACAGGCACACACATTCCTCCCATCAACCAGGTACAGCAGCCCTCCTCCCAGCTGGAGCCGTCACGAGCCCCTGAGCAGCCGCAGGCCCCTCCTGCCCCCACAGAGAGCCAACCCAAGAGACCAAAAAATCCAGCCAGGGTCAGAGGACAGAGAGGGCGAAACAGAACCCCATCTCCTCCTGAACCTCAGTCTGGTGACCAAGACCATGAGTCTGAACGCAGTCACTATCACGGTCACAGCCATTCTGATAAAAAAAAGAGGGAAGCAGCCGGAGGGTTGGCCACCTCCACGTTACCAGTCCCCGTCCTACCTGGACATCCAGGAGGATTGTTTCATCAGCATGAGGAGGTGGGACTTTTCTGAACTCACCATCTCACGATAGCTTTGACATGGATCCTCTTCAAGGGCTCGTTTCAAATGTATAAGAATATAAGAATTCATAGAAATGGCAGGTGATAAAGGAAAAAACATCTGGGATGTATTTTAAAGGGTAAAATGCAACAAGCACCCTGCTTTTGTTAGTATTTTAGCTACCTGATAATTATGAGAAATGCCAAAATGTAGAAGACAAATTTTTTGGTATTTTTGGATTTTTGTCATGACAACTTTTTGCCATTTATTCTGACCAACTTTGATCAAATTAAGGCAAAGTTTGTTAACTTACAGCAGCTTTATAGAAAGTGTAACAGTACTGATAATTCACTTTAAATACTGTATTTCAGTTGCTCTGCAGTCAGTAAAACTGAACCAGCCCTTTCTCCTCGCAGTGTTTGAATGTGACTCAGCTCCTCACCTACTACGGCCTGAATCCAGACGCTCCCATCTCCCCGAGCCAGTTCACCTACCTGTGTCCCGCCCTGCTTTACCAGATAGATCGCCGTTTCTGCATCCGCCATTATCACCAAGTGGATGTGGAGCAGGAAGCTTTAGAGCCCGTCAGTTACGGTAAGAGCCACGTATCTCATTGATCCGGTCCATTTTAACTGCCAAGACTTGGAACAGAAAGAAACAAACACTCATCTGAGCCTGTGTCAGCCTAAACACTGCTAAGAGCTCCGTCTAAAGTCATCAGAAACTTTCAGAACCTCTTTGTCCTGTGATGTTTTGCTAAGTTTGTTTTTTTTCCTAACCTTCTTTGGCTTTGATAGAACACGTGTGTTAGAGCTGTGACAGGATCAGATTGGAAATCTCTGTCACTGTACAGGAGATTTCAGATGTTTACACTTCATATGGCTTCATTAAAGATCAGTCGCTCACTCCAGAGCAAAGCAAGAAGATGCAAACCTTAGATATGTAGTCTTGGAAAGTTGTGCAGTGCTGTTAGTAATATGCTGATCAACACAGTCAAAAGGAACTAAATGTAATGGTGGAGATCCACAGGATCTGATGCTGAGGGAACGAACTGCTTCCCAGCAGACGCTTGATGGGCGTGCCACTAGGTGATGGACAATATTTGATTCAACCAACGTAAATCGAGCAAACACTTGCTGACTCACCTGACTGGATGAAGACTTTCACTCGTCGGGCTGTCCTTGGTATCTGCTTGAGGATTTCAAAACAGACAAACATGGCAGCTCGCTTGACTCTTTTCTGTAATTTCTAAAAATTAGTTCACTGAAAGGTGTTTCTGAAAACATTTTAGCCATGTAGGCATTAAATCTGACTTTATTCTAGATTGACGTTGGCTAGTTTAAAAGTTTGGAGGAGAGTCTGCAGAGGCGGCAAGTCGTGCTGGATGCACCTGATTTTCATAAAGTAGCCTAGACCTCTACTTTATGCAAATGTGAAGACGCATCATCTCTCGAAACGCACCGCGGAGCTACCAGAATGCATTGCACAGCGTCCTACATTGACAAAACCACTGATCCTGTGGATTTCCACTGTAAGAAAAGATTTTCCTTTATTAGAACTAAAACAGACAGATTTCAGTTGAACGTCCTGTTTTTCGATCCTTTTGCATAATGGATCAAGAAGCAGGACTGTTTACCTTGTTAGTGTTTAGCTACATTTGGATCCACGCAGCGCGGTTTTTCAGCAGGTCGCTGCTTTGTTTTTAGGACCCAGTGATACAACAAGAAAACTTACAGAACAGACTGTTGACGTCCATGAAAGTGAAAAAAATCAGTAAGAATTGTTAGTTACTGTGTGTATTTGGTGCCAACAGCCAGAGGAAACAGCTTCCTTCATAAGCAGGAAACCACAGGAATCCTTGGGGAGAAGTGTCGGTCGTGCGTAAGATATTCATTTGAGCGAATCCAGCCAGAGTTTATAGCAATGATTACTGAAGTGGACCAGGAACCACACCACTAATCCACTATACATGCAGAGATTACATTAGACTTTCAGATTGTCCTTCATCTTGATGGACAGGGATGAAAAAATACGTACATCATAATCATTTTTAATCCGTCATTCTTATATTATTCTTTTTAAATGTTAGAACATAATAGTTTTCATTCATTCATTTTCATTTTAATAAAATAAACACACCAAACTACAGATGAAGCATTTAAGCCATGGCATGAAGAGAAAGCTTGAAAAGCTGAAACGACCCGGTGCTTTTCTTTCATGTAGACACACTTTGCGCTCTGTGTTAAATACGGCACTTCCCTATTTTTCTTGGACTTTTCCTGCTGTATGAGCTCAATAAAACACCACACTAAGCAGATGAATGATTTTTCCCACACAGTAACAGCGGAGGCCACCAAAAATGTTGTGTCAT
>JAPZDX010000005.1:21817595-21827953 GCA_029783625.1 Naso annulatus | reverse complement strand
GAATGTCATCAGGTTTTGTGTTTTTCTCTCGGACAGACAACTTCTCATCGCCATTTTAATTTTGTTCTGGAGGCTGAAGCCAAGCTCTGCTGCTACACTGGATACCTGGATTTCATGTCAGTAGCTAATTAATTTGACAACCCGCCACCAAGTGGACAGAGGTGTGAGTTACAATCTGTCAAAACAACGCACGACCTTCAAAATTTTACGTCATTCTTAATAAAAAAGCGTCAGTGATAGAAAATATTTGGATAACGTGACCTGTGTGTAAATGTTAACCATTTTTTGTCCCATCTTCTCCTTTTTTTTCCTTTTTCTTCTCTGCTTCCGCCAGAGCACAATTTCACTGCTGACATAAGTTTAAAAAAACAGGATGTTGAAAGTCACTGCGAGTGCCTTTAAGTGCTTTAAGAGCACAGCTGAGACCCAGAGACACAATGAAAACGCTGTGGCTGAATGATCCCAAGCTTCTTGTATTTCTACAATACCAACACTTAATTAACATCTAATGGCTTTGAAAGTAAGACAGCCTGCGAGGAGGCGTTTTACTCAGAGGATTGTCTCTTGAGTTGTGCACACAAAGCTGCAGCACCGTCTCATTGTAAAAGAACTGGTCTTATTTATTGATGACCATGCTCTTTGATCTCGATAAAGCCTTGCCAAGCAGGCAACCACGCTGCCAAATAATTATCTCAGTACAATCAGGCATGCTTAACCTTAACTTAACCTTTTACCTAAACTCAAACTCACGTGTTTTGTCAGGAAGTGTCACAAACTTCTGTGAGTCCTGTAAGCTAAACTGCAGGTAAAAGCATCCAACTGCAGATGTAGGTATGGACGGCATGAACAAAAACCAGCAAGAGTCTCCGTTCACACATCCAGAGGTGTGAAGGGCCTCTCAACTCATTAAACTTGTTTCGAGGATACATGTCAGTCATCAGCCTGATAATAAGCGGAGAAAGATTTTGGTTATTTTTAGACACGGTTAAGGATGCGGCAAGTATTTGATTAATTCTTTCAGTCAATCAGAAGTTCCAGTGAGTGTATGCATAACTAATATCCATCAGTATGTGTTGATGGGCAGTGAATGCATAAGAGAGCTGAACATAGTGTGGAAAAATCAGCCTGGCATGTTCGTCAGGAAGAGAGAGTTTTATTCTTTGTTGCATTTTCATTCAGTACGTTTACATGCACACCAGTTTTCAAATAATCTGAATATGTCAATATTCAGAATGTGACACAGGTCATGTAAACAGCATATTCCTGTTGGATACTCTGATTAGGCCTTATTCCAAATGAAGTCTTTTCCGATGAAAACGTGGGGTATGCCAGCATTATTCCTGTTTCAGGAGCCTCATGTGCCTCAGTCGATTCTTACGGCAGTTTGCGACACTCGGCCTCATGCCTTTTTACAGCATGTGGTTGGCTTTGTGCAGTGTGAACAAACCAGCCCAGTTTGCAAAACTAGGGTGGAGATGCATGCACAAAGGAAAAGTCCATATTTCTGGTAGGAAGGAGAAACGCACCTACTTTTACGCATTATGGAAGACTCGGATATCAACAGATGGAATAGGACACGCGCCAGTACGTCAGCTGGAGTTTGCACGGCTGCATGTAAACGGGAAACGGGAATATTTCCGGAATGTTCCTTTTCATTTACCATACCAAACAACTTAGTTGGAATATTGTCGTTTTGGAAGAAGGACATAAACTGTAATATTGTGTGCATGTAAACGTACTCATTGAGAGAATCTACTTGTAATCATTTACCCCAAAACTTTGACTTACATGACATGTGAGCAAAAATGTGATAATATTCACAAAATGATACTAATCATAATGACTTTATTAAGGACACAGAGTTTATACAGTTGTTTATTGTTGATTATGGATCCCCATTAGTCCGCACCGAAGTGAGTATTACTCTCCCTTGGGTCCACACATAGACAAACATAATATTACTATAGATTAACAAATAAAAATGCAGTTCACTCCCCAAAACTCTTGAATTCATCCAATAAAAAAGCATACATATGAATTATATAGAATAATCATGAGGATTCACAAAGTTAATGTTTAAATAAATAAGCAGGAATCTTGTGATTGGTGGATTTGTGCGGGATGCTGTTTCTGCACCAATGTGTATAATTGTTGTTGGCATGGCAACAGACAAGTTGTCTTGCTATGTGCTGTTTAAAAAGGCAAAAATGACTTTTTGTCCTTCTTCTGGACCCGTCTTAATTCTGTGGAGGGAGGCGTTTCTCCTCAGGTGATCTTTGTTCTTTAACTTTGTGTTCCAAATCCCTGAAGTCATTACATTCAGAAAGGGAAATGCCAAAAAGAGGCTGAAAGATGAGCTATGAAGAACGAAGGTCAATGTTAATTCCTGCTGTGGGACCTCTCAGTGTTACTGTGTTTATGAGACTGAACATCGTAAAATCATAGAGTTTTAAAGTTAATGAGTCACAGCTCGTAAAGATTGTTACAAAGCAAACCGGGAGCAGTGAGCACACTTTCTAAAGCTATAGAAAAAGTTTTTTCTTTGTTATGGGGCTGCGTGTGTATTAGTGGGTAATGTAAATGTAAATCTCCAGGAACAGATGACACACCTGGAATGAGAATGCATGATAATCAATCTGACCACGCTGCATTTACACCTGGTAGGTTTATCTCTTCTCCGGCTCTGTATTATACCTGCAGCATAATCGGATTCCAGTTTTCATTTAAGTTTTGAAAAGTAAGCAGGAAGTGTGGGCTGTCACTGTACACAGCAGACAACATGGCGGGTGTGGGTTCTGCACACGCTGGATTTATTTTTAATTAGAGGTAGAAGGTGCCGTTTCTATGACAGGAGGAAACTGCAAAAGTTATTGCAGCTTCTGTGAACTTCAGCATGAAACAACACTGTCAAAGGCGCCGGCAGTAAAGTTCAACTGTGTGACTGGAGGAATTCCCGAACTGTCCTTCCTCTTATATCTTTAATTATGAAACACACACGCTGCCCTCTGTAGACACCTGTATCACATGTGCTGCAGGCAGCAGCATGCCGCTGCTGAAGCCATAAAAATGGTAATGATGACGCAGAAGACAACATGACAAGTGAAAAGGGCAAGAATGGCTCCTCATTAGTGAAAAACTAGAGGTGCTAGATTGTCTATAATGGTGCACCAAGACTCAACCACAGGCATCGCCACACACCGCGACGCCACCTCTCATTTACCGCCTGCCGGCATCCATGGGGTCGGTTTCTCGCCGTTCCCCACTCCCCTCTCTTTCTGTGCTGAGCCAATTAGGAGAGCGCGAGCAACACCCTGGGCCATTTTTCTGAGCCACGGCTCACAGGAGATGCGTAATTGAAGAAAAGACACAGAGCAGTGGGCCTCCTTCTCTCTTTTGTTCCCTTATCTCCACTTTCTATCAGCCCGCTGCAACCCCCTGCACACCTCCTCATCCTCACACACACACACACACACACACACATGAGAAACACAGCTGTATCAGGGTAATGAGACAGAGAAGTAGATGAGCTGCGTGAGTGTGAAGGATATGCGGTGATGCACCGTCTGGCTGAGGTTCGCTTGTCTCTCAGGGTTACACAGTGTTCCGCTTGATGCGACAAATAAGAAGTAGCCGACTGCAGCACCTTTACCTTTGTAAGGTACACTGAAAATAGACTGAACTATGAAACGAGAACACGAGGGTGATTAAAGACATTATTCTGGTGATAAAATGAATGAATGAAAACAAATGAATCTATCCAGTTTGTCCTTCCCGGTGACACCCTCACAACAGTACAGTCGATAAACTGACACAACAGGGCGATGGGTGCAAGCTTCAGCTGTAAAAATGAAACTGAGAGCATTACTTCTATGGAAAACAAGGCTCTGTCTCAGCTAAATGTCACATTATTATTCTCATAAGTAGTCTAATAGATTTAAACATTCTATTTACTGTAACTAAAGACACACTTGACAAAGGGTCATTTTAATATAGTGAAACAAAGCAGGGAACGTTTAGTTCAGTGTTTCTGTCATCTGTCATCAGTTTTTTCGACATTAACACGGTGACTGCCTCATGCTCACATAATATGTGAAAAATATGCTGTACACACGCAACACATAATACAAAAAGTTAAGTAAGTAAAGATGCTAGAGACAAAAACACAAATTCAGCTTGAGTATTTCAACATGTTAGTTTTTTTATTTGTGTTGAAGTGCTTTATATTTAGACAGTATTTCAAAATATGTTTTTTGCATATTGTCATACGACACAAAGACTTTGTTCTTCGATTCTGCAGACAGTTTACGTTGAGAAACACCGATTCAGAATGTATGTTGTGTTCACATGCTGTTGAAGAGGTCCACTGTTAAAACATTGAACCTTATGGTTTAAATTTAAATCGTTCACAGTGAGTCACTGAGGCCTTTACACAGCAGGCAGCAGTTTGAGCCTGAAAGGAAACCTTTAAAGTTTCAGATGCAACTCAGGAAAAACGTGACTAAACATGAGAGGGGTTTTTGTGGATGGTTGATGTATGAAGATCACCAGATCTGCACCCTACTCAACACCTGAAGGAGATTTTGGAGCCATGAACCGTCATTGAGCAGCAGATGTCTCAGATTTTGGAACCCACACTTAAACGTGCAGTGAGAGTCAGGATTTGGGCAGCAAGCTTCCCAAAAGCTAACGACAAGTGGCTGAGTAATCAGCACTTAAGCATGCGGGCCTTCTTCTTCAGTGGAAATATTTCCCCCCTGAGGAACCTCAGCCTCCTGTTCTTTGGGTGGAGCAACGCCGCCCGGCCAGGAGAGACTTTTTTTGCAATGTTTGTAATCCTACAGCTGGGTAATGGGACAGTAACAGCTTGATTCAGTCTCTCTGAAGACCACTTTGTCAGGCATAAGACATGTTTCAGATTATCTCCTCACAAACAGCAAAACCTGGGGCCGATTAGATGAGGAGAGGAAGTGTGTCAGCCGCTGTGATTCTGCTGTTATTTTTCCCGTTGGCTCGCTGGAAGCTTTGCTTCCTGTGTTCATATGAATGAAGCTCCATCAGTGCCACAGTTTGTAATCAGGGATATGACAGTCAGACACACCAGGCTTCATTATTTTGGTCATTAATAAGCTGATACATTTGCTGCACCTTTCTGTGCTATATTCATGGAGCGTTAGCTAAAATGCCTCACTGAATTCAACCTTGTGAAAGATGAGCATCACATGCTCACTGTGGCTTCGTCAGTAAATGTCCGACCGTCAGCAGTGAAGGACCCATCATCGCTTTAAAACACGTCACCAACTTTGGTGTGACATTGAATTCATGCGACATGAAAGACTTTGTCCTCCGTGATGGACGAATTGTAACTTTCTCTCTGCCGCTCAAGCTGTTTTTAAGATGCACGCCGCGCTGACAGGCGGACTGACAGTTTAAATGATAAGTGAACCGTTCTTACTTCGCCGCTGTCCTGCTTCATGTGTCACATCTGTGGCCTTGACTGAAAAATGAGGTGAGCAGACTTCTGCTGAAACATCACTTGACATTTCATGCTTCAGGCGTCATGTGTCATCACAAGGACACGTGAACTGAAACCTGGAGGACGCTTTCCAGCACACGTGAACAGGACGAGAAAAATCAGCCACGAGCCGAATGACAGAGAAGCTGCGGCTGGTAGCAAAGTGAAGTGTTTCTTCTAAAAATGAAGTCACGGGCTGAAATCATGACAGCTTCCATACATCTCCAGAACTGTGAAAACTTTTCACATCCTGACACCTGCTGTAGAGTAAATCTAAATACTGTCTGTCGTCTCTTTGTGCAGTGTGGGTGTGGCTCTGGGGTTTCGTGTCCATCACCATCATCAGCCTGCTGTCTCTGCTGGGTGTGGTGCTCGTACCTATCCTCAACCAAGCCTGCTTCAAGTTTCTGCTCACCTTCCTGGTGGCTCTGGCAGTGGGCACGCTCAGCGGCGACGCTCTCCTTCATCTGCTGCCTCACGTGAGTAGCCACAAGTCTTGTGCTGCTTTTTCACTTACCTGTAAGAGGTGTCCGGGATTCGATCTGTGTGACTCCAGGAAATAAAGTCTGTGCCGCTCTCCCTCACTCCCATCTTTCTCCTTCATCTCCCTCTGCTCCCTCCCTGTCCACAGTCTCAAGGGCAGCATGACCACAGCAAACCTGGGACGAACCATGACACCAGTCTCATAACAGCCTTTGACGGAGTGTGGAAGGGCCTCACAGCGCTGGCTGGGATCTACCTCCTCTTCATCATCGAGCACTGTATCGGCATGTTTAAGCACTACAAAGACCACGGGGTGAGATGAACATGACCGTGGAGGCTAAACTTCACTGAACCTCGAGCATGAATTTGGTTCTTCGTGTGGATAGAGTTTAAAATAATTTTCCTGCTCACAGGGCAATAAAAAGATGAGTGACGAGGGAAAGATTGGCAGGAAGTTGTCAGACCACAAGTTAAATCGTCGCTCGGATGCAGAGTGGCTGCACCTGAAGCCCCTCAGTGAAGGTAAGATGTTTTCAGTCATAAACGCTTCACAGCACTTTGTTTCTGTGGCCGTTGCCATAACAACAGCTCTCTCCTCCAGACCCCGACAATACAGCTGTTTCCTGCGACAACGGTCACAACGACACGCAGCTCACAGAACTGCAGACGCCCGACTCACCTACGAACAAAACGCCGCTGGCTCCTGCAAAACAACAACGGGAGCAGCCGTCACCCTCCAAAGAGAACGGACGCAAGTCTAAGCCGCACAGTCACAGACATTCGCACGGCCACGGTCACTCTCATGGGGGGAACTGCCACTCAGACCAGGAGATGAAGGACGCCGGTATAGCCAGTATCGCCTGGATGGTCATCATGGGCGACGGCATGCATAACTTCAGTGACGGCCTGGCCATAGGTGAGAGATTTTGGTTTTAATCTGCATGGTTTTCTTCAGATAAATTACTCAGGATTTCCTGTTACTCAACAACTAAACAAAATCTGAATCATTATATGAACACTGAAGTTTCCTTACATGCAGAAATCATTGGTGGAGGTGATACTGGTTAAAGCAACTTGAGTGACACATCTTTAAAAGAATTATTGATGTTGAAATGAGGGGGAGTTTTATCTGTCAGTCACTGGTTTGGGAAACTGCTCTTCAAAAGTTTTGGCTCTTTTGGCTTGTTTGATACTTTCCCTCAGTGTTGTTTCTTCCTTTTTCCTTAAATAGTAGAATAGCTGTGAATTTGACTAGAACGCATGTATTTTACAAATGTTGGATTAAAATGTTTCACTGCAACTGGTCAAATTTAAATTCTGGCAAAACGAGTTGTAGCAATTATTACTGAGTTTCTGTTTTGCTTTTTCTTTGACAAGCTAGATTTTTCTGATCAAGTAAAGATTATTCAGTCTGATCATCCAGCCTCAATCTGCTACTTGTGAGCAAAAAAGACAACATAAACATGTTTCCATGCTCACATAGAGGTTATTATTATGGGATTAGATTCTGTTGGTGCGGCAACATTTAACTACACAATAAAATACTGTCTCTGTAAAGTAATGACTTTAGAAGTTGAAGAAGAAATAGTTTATTCCTGCAGAGAGTTAAATGACAAGACTATGTCACTTTATTATCTGCTGCTGGTTAGCGTAGCTCAGCACAAAGGACTGGAAACAGAGGGAGGAGCTAGCTAAGCCCAGTCCAAAGCTAACAACCGTACCACCACTGAAGTTATGTGCGAGGGTTCATGTGCTAAACAAATGTTTTGTTTGGAGCCATGACTTTCTCGAGGCTTGTTATCATCAATGAGCAATGATGTTTTGAAGTTTGAAGGAAAGAGAAACTTCAGGAAGTCACTGTGTCTGACTGAGGCTAGCAGTTTTCCCCGTTTCCATTTTTATGCTAAGCTAATTAGCAAAATCCAGCTTCACATTTGGTTTACAGACCTGAGAGTGGTATCGGTCTCCTTTCAGCACAAAAGCAAAGAAATGCATGTCCTTAAACGTCAAACTCTCTCTTCCTAACAGTTCCTCTTTCTTTGTGACCTTTCGTGACCTTGTTGTCTCTGCAGGCGCAGCGTTCAGCGCCAACCTGACAGGAGGCATCAGCACATCAGTGGCTGTTTTCTGCCATGAATTACCTCATGAACTTGGTAAGTGGATTGCAAAAAGAGAAGGTGTGTTAAAACTAAACAAGCTGTTCACTCATTCCACCACAAACTGCACACTCCATTTAGAAACAAGAACAAAGCTGAAGGCCTTGCAGTTCATTCACACAATGACAATAAGTATTTAACTCGCCGCGTCATGCGAAACAGCTCTTTATCTTACATGAACTGAAACTTTAACCCAAGTTGGTCTGAAGACCTTCGGTCCTGGTGTCAACAATCAGCGCCCTCTCTTCACTCCAGAAAAATGTACTTTTTCTCCCCAGATTAATGGCTGAAGTGTGACAGCAGCCAAATGGCCTGTCAGTGTGTCTGTCAGTGAGGATGATGCACGGCGCCTGGCACACTTTGTTCTGCACAGTCCGACTCAGAGAGGGTACAGCTGCCACTGCGTTCATTTGCATTCAGATCTGTTCCCTCTGAGGACCCTTTTGATTCAGTTTGATTCAGCAACTGTGAACATTTTTGAACAGACAAGCGCATTTTTTTTACTCCGCAGTGCTGCTCTGCCTGTTTGTTTATAGTGAGAGGAAGAGGTGGCAAGAGTGGGGTAAAAAAAGACAGACAATGGGATCATCCACAGCAGATCAGTGCTAATGATGTTTCTTGTCGCCGGGCTGTTTCTAAGCCTCGTTTGTGTGCTTGATGAATAGAGAAGTGTCAATTACAGCAGCAGAGTCTGAACCAGTGAATAATAGCTTATGTTTGTCTGTCTGCTCCCTCTTGTGTTGATGAGCAGCATCCTGTTCTATTGTTAGTGTTGTGTTTAGGGAAAAAGGGAAAAAAAAATCTGCTCCTGTTGAAAGCGTCCATGTGAGGAAGGAGGATAAAACGCATTTGAGTTTAGCAAACGCTGCAAAAGCCTCCTTTAAAGCCTGTGATGTTTAGCATTTAGCCGTTTGAAGTGCAAAAAATCTGCCGTATCTGTGAGGCTTCAAGATGGGGCGAGATGGCAGAGAGCTTCGATTCGGTGCTTTTCTTGCTATTTTTACTCTGTTGTGCTCGAGTTTCCAGATGGTAAACTGCAACACAAGTCCTGTCTCAGGAAGATTTGCCAGATCAACCTCTCCCCGTGTAATTTCACATTTCCTGTTGATCTGGCGCCCATTCTCGGGGATCATTTCACCCCTGCAGGGCCGCTCGTCAGACAAACCCAGCAGTTTGACGAGTGCATCTCTCAGCTCCTCTTGAACACAAAGCGGTTCCCCAACTGGCAGCTGGATGGCAAAGATGATGATTATGAGGGTTCTTTAACCACCCAGAGTGAAGCTAATTGGCAGTGATGGGTGTGTTAATTGCGGTAGATGAGGCGGCGGCAGGCGTGTCTGAGTGTCTGACGGACTGGAACGGGGAAGGCAGAAAACGCCAGAGTACGATGAGGAGGGGAAAAAAGGCCGCCGAAGTGAAGTGTGTTTGGAATGTCTCTCTTTAACTTCTCCCACTTTTTCCCAGCATTTGATTGATGGATGAGAGCAGAGTGGTAATATATTCATTGTGGTAATTAGTAAGGAAAAGAGGCCGCTTGTTACACGGCGCAGGAAATGTAGGCCACCCTCTCAGTATTCATCTCTCTCCAAAACCAGGGCGTTTCCGCTGAGACTTGGGCCTCTTCCCGCATTTGGCCCAGCAATGATTGAAGAGGGTGGTGAGGCTACGGTGCGCATATGTAATCATGAGTGTATCAAAAGGAAGTTAAAGTCATAGTTCTTCAAGAGAGCGGCTCCTGGTCTGTTTTTCACCTGCTCTGAGACAGATAGCACAGGCAGACGTGCGGAGAGAGTCTGCTTTGAACAAGTTCACCTCATCACAGTCAGAGCAGGACGGGAAAGCAAAGAAAGACACAGCATGACAACGCCCGAGCTATTCAGCAAGGGGATTATGTGCAGCGAAATGCAAGTCACTTTGCAAACTGTAAACAGAAATTGGACACACTGCTGTCACCACTGCAACTTTACACTTTGCTACTTTTACATTTCATAAACAGCTCGAGAGCCAATGGAATCAGTCATGACAACAGTGTCGCATGTCAGGGCGCGCCCGTCAAGAAGAGGTGGATGGATGCATGAGGATTTGTTTTAACGTTAATGTGTTTACAGCATCAACCCAGTCTGTCCCCGCCTCGTCTCCATGAGCAGAGATCGTCTCTGTCTTCTCCAGATGTTCAAATGTGACCATGTGTTACTTCAGTAGATGTC